>CM042180.1:50071833-50073718 GCA_023376005.1 Doryteuthis pealeii | reverse complement strand
AAGAGATAGCACATATATATATATCACACATATATGTATCATATATATACATATAATATATACATATATATACAATTATATATATACATATACATATATATATATACATACATGTATATATATATATATGGTATATATATATATATATATATACATATATATATATATATGTATATATATATATATATATATATATATACATATATATATATTGAGGTAGATAAAATAAAATCATTTCCGACTGACGATGTCGGGTAACACGGACGAAATCATTTCAACCCTTGATTGTTTTGAGTTATTCATTTCTTGCTCACTTATCCTTTTATCTACCTCATATTGTCGGATTCTAACCCATCCATCCTATCCTCATATATATATATATATATTATATATATATATATATATATATATATATATATAAGTAAAGACATAACAAAAGACTTAGATTTTGCATTTTAGTGTATTTCGGGGAGCTTAGACAAAGTGTCTAATTCTCCCGACTCATCAGATGCGAATGATACATTCTTTATTACTTTTAAGGCATTTGAAAACAGATTTTTATTTTTTTATTGATTTATTTTTTTATATTTTTTTTTTATATTGTCCTGTGTCACTCAGCTGTAAAGTAATAAAAAAGATATCTAACCACTTGTCAGTAATTTGTTAGAAATTTCTGTTAAATCAATCTATTCCAGATTTCAACTAAATGGGCCACCCCAGAAGATCCTTATGGTGAAACACGAGTAGGTTATTACTGTGTACTGTTACACTATATATATATATATATATAATATACATATATATATATATTATAATAGTAGACAGTAATAAACCTACTCGTGTTTCATCATAAGGATCTTCAGGGTAAAATCTTGTTGGATTTTTTTTATATATAAGATGTGCTATAATTCCCCACATGGATTTATAGACTGGCCTAAATCACGTGGTCTATTCCTTAGCCAATCACTGACCATACTGCGTGGCTGATATATTACTTAAACACTGATTCTTTCTCAGTATACTTGCGACCATTGACGAAGGAACTAAGGACTCTTTACCAGATGAACCAACGGATTCATTATCGAAGGTCTCTTTACCAGAAACTGAGGACTCTTTACACGAGGAATCAAATAATTCATTATCGAAGGACTCTTTACCTCACTCTTTACTTTTACCTCAAGGTTCCGGGGTTGATACCGGCCCTCGCTAACTCAGCGCATGAGTAGCATAGAGATCTGTGCGGTAAATTAAGGAGCTGATGGTAGGTGTGGCGCTCCACCTCAGACGCAGAAACAATCTCCTAAGTCTAGCGCTAGTGAAAAGGGGATAGACTACCTCGCTGAATGGATGATACCGACTTTAGTTTAGGCCACCCCAACGACTTTACTTTTACTTATATATATATAATATATATATATATATATATTATATATATATTGTATTATTATTGGAGAAATGATGAAAAGTGCTCAATTATTTCTTTAAGAGCTGTATTTATTTATTTATTATTTATGTCATCAATACAAAGTTCGTCTTACTAATGGTTTCGGATGTTTATCCGTCATCAGAGACGTTGATTTTTAAAAAAAATTGGACAGTTTTTTTTAACCCGTGCCTCGTGTGAACGTGATCCGTTATTCGTTCTTGCTTTTGCATTCTTCATTCACCGGCGTTCCTATTTGTCGTCATTGAGTCTCGTGTTTTTATGTTGATTTTTATTTTATATTTTTTTATTATTAAATTCACAAAGTTTTCATATATATATATATATATATATATATATATATATATATATATATATATATATATTATATATATAAAGTAATTGGTAATTTGCTTGAAGCATTGTTAAGTATGTTATAAAATAATAAAATTCGAAGGCAAT
>CM042180.1:50051833-50066833 GCA_023376005.1 Doryteuthis pealeii | reverse complement strand
AAGAAAGAAAGAAAGAAAGAAAGAAGGAGCGTAGTGAAAGAAAGAATCAAGAAAGAAGCAAGCAAAATGAAGAAAGAAAGAAAGAAGAATGAAAGGAACAGTGACATGAAAGAAAGAAGAGAGAAGCGAACTGAAAGAAAAAGAAGAAAGAAATATCTATTAACCGCTAAATTCTAACTCAGTTCCCTTTACACGCTCTGTCTTGAAGAAAGAAATAAATGTATTGAAAGAAAGAATGAAAAAAGAAAGAAAGAAAGAAAGAAAGAAGGAGCATAGTGAAAGAAAGAATCAAGAAAGAAGGAAGCAAAGAAAGAATGGAAGGAAGAAGTGACATGAAAGAAAGAAAGAGAGAAGCGAACTGAAAGAAAGAACGAAAGAAAGAACGAAAGAAAGTAAGTAGCGAAGTAAAAGAAATGAAAAAAGAGAGCGAAATGAAAGAAAGAAAGAAGCAAAGTTAAAAAAAAATGAATAAATAAAAAAAGACTGATCGAAAAAAATGCAATTCAATGGACGAAATAAAACAAATAAATAAACACCCCACCGTGTAGGTGGGAGAAACCATTAAGCGATCTCAAGCAAATCCCGCAGGTGAATGTAAAACTCAGTTATAATGAAATACGAAACAAAATTTATGACCTTGAGGTCATCTGAAATGTTATTAAGAAAATGTTTTTTAGGAGATTGAAAATCCCATAAAAATAATAAAGAAAAAACTGAAATAGAACTGGATTCATAATTATATTCATGCAGCGATATTTTAGCAAAGTAATCTCATAGATTATTGTTTGTGAGTCCGGTTTTCAATGCTGCAGGACTAAAAATGGCGTCGAATGTGAACCCATATATCTCAATCTCTCTGCCCCACCTCTCTCCCCGCTCTCTCTCTCTGTATATATATATATATATATATATATATATATATATATATATATATATATATGTGTGTGTGTGTGTGTGTCTTGAATTAAATAAAAGATACATCTCCTGTTTAACAATTTTATTTGTGATTTTTTCAAGTTTTCTGGCCAACTTTTTAATATTTGGGTGGAGTTCATGGATCAGTCCACCAAAGTTCAGGTCCCGAATATGTACGGCACTTCGATGTGCCATCATCAGGGGTAATTTGTTCCAGTTTTTTTCAAATTATATTAATGAGGGGCTGGAAGGAGAAGAATTGATGAGAAAGGTGCTAGATAGAGGTCTTTTTATAATATAAAATATTTTATTTTCAAGTTGGGCCATATAGAAATTACTAAAAGTCGACCCAAAACGGAACCCATCGAAATACCGTCTCAATGGAATACTTTCTCAATGGAATAATGTTTGCCTCTGAAACCCTCTTTCACGGGGCCAATGAGATGATAGTCTGAAGGCGCTAAATCTGGTGAGTATGGAGGATGAGGATCAGTCGCGAAGAAGTGTTTTAAAGAACAGTCAACAGAATTTTGAGGGGGAGGGATACATGCTCTCATTCTTCACTGCAGAATCCTCGTCACTGGAATATTGTTTGCCTCTCAAACCTTGTTTCATGGGGCCAAAGCGAGGCAAATATTATTTCAGTCCTAAACAAAATGACATTACTTTTTGAACACCGTCGTATTAATACTGGTGTTCCTTAATCTTCAATATGTTATCATCTTTTAACACCCTCTGGTTAAAAATGAGACCGTCTGAATCGTACATGATGAAATGTAAAAATGTAAATACTGATTATCTGGTGTCGCTTATCCGCCAAATCCTTATTTCTTAAGAGTGGCAGCATCTCAGCTAAATATTAGACCACTCCGTTTTTTATTTTGAAGAAAGAAAGGAAGAAAAGGACAAGTTACACAGAAAAAAATATAACAAAAAAAGACAGTGGGGGAAGTTAGAAAGATGAGTGAGCGCACGGAAGCGATAACGCTAATCTGTTTGAATCGATGATGAAAAGAAGGAAAGAAAGAGAAGATAAAGGAAGCGCTACAAAAAAATATAATACGAAACTAACAAACAAACAAACAAAGAGAGTAGGGCAAATATATAGAGAGGGGTTGAGCGTGCGGATGCGCGAAGGCTAATTTTGTTCTATCAAACATAATAAAAAGATGAAAAAAAAAGATAGAAAAAAGAGTGAGTGCTAAATCAAAATAATTACAATTTTTAAATATTGAACTATTTGGCAATAGCTCTTAAGTAAACATATCAAATATTGTAATGATTAAATTATCATGCTGGTATATATCCACAAGTGCTGCTATCTTAATATATTTCGTTCCATTAAAAAACTGAAATAAGCCCGACGGAGAGCGCGTAGTCTTGCTAGTAATGATAATAGCGAATGAATAAGAATTTATTTAGCGAGGAGGACCATTCTGTTTTTATCAAAAGAGAAAGAAAGGACATGCTACGCAGAAAAGATAAAATAAAAAAGAAAGAAAGAAGGTTCGAAAGATCGAGAGAGAGGGGGAGAACGCGAAAGCGATAACGCTAATATTTAAATCGATGTTGAAAAGAAAGAGAAAAAAAGAATGTGTGAGAGTTAAAACAAGATTATTATACTTTTTACATATTGAAGTATTTGGCAATAGCTCATAAGTAAACATATCAAACGTTGTAATAATTAAATAATCATACTGTGTTATATCCACAAGTGCTGCTATCTTAATATATTTCTTTACATTAAAAAAGAAAGAAGGAGGTTCGAAAGATAGAGAGAGAGGGGGAGAACGCGAAAGCGATAACGCTAATCTATTTAAATCGATGTTGAAAAGAAAGAAGAAAAAAAGAATGTGTGAGAGTTAAAACAAGATTATTATACTTTTTACATATTGAAGTATTTGGACAATAGCTCTTAAGTAAAATATCAAATATTTAATAATTAAGTGGAGAACAATAATCAAGAGGTTCGAAAGATAGGGAGAGAGGGATGAGAACGCGAAAGCGATAACGCTAATCTATTTAAATCGATGTTGAAAAGAAAGAGAAAAAAAGAATGTGTGAGAGTTAAAACAAGATTATTATACTTTTTTACATATTGAAGTATTTGGACAATAGCTCTTAAGTAAACATATCAAATATTGTAATAATTAATGTGGAGAAGTAGGGATGTGATCCACAGAGGACCAGCTTCATTTTGATGTATGATACATGTTCCTGTGTTGGTAATTATACCTGTCCTAAACAAAATGACATTACTTTTTGAACACTTCAATAGTTATCAATACTTCAATATGTTTTTACATATTGAAGTATTTGGACAATAACTCTTAAGTAAACATATCAAAAGTTGTAATAATTAAATAATCATACTGTGTTATATCCACAAGTGCTGCTATTTTAATATATTTCGTTCCATTAAAAAATTGAAATATGCCCGGCGGAGAGGGGGTATTCTTGCTAGTATTGATAACAACGAATGAATAAGAATTTATGTAGCGAGAAGTTATAGGATTTGACCCGGGGAGATTTAATAGGAAACCCAAATTTAGACCATTCGTAACAAAACCCTTGATGAATAGAGTAGGACGCAGGTGTTAGAGTCCGTTTAATAAAGAACAAAGTATTACCCTAAAGCCATCCATATCTTGCAAGCGGTTATTGTTTCATAATTCCTCATTCGAATCTGAATTCCCACCATAAATTCTGAAGTAGTAACTACGGTTCCTTTTAACAGTTTGCTTACTTTAAACCGCTGACAGCGGTTCTCTCACCATTGTAATCGAACAAAACTCATAGAACAAAACCCACGTTTAGTTGATTATTCTTAAGCTGAAGGATCCGACGTGTGTCTGTCTGTCACCAAAACTACGCCATGCTTACTCCACAATCCCCTCAGCAATTGCGTAAGTTTATCAATGAGTATTTTACCGGATTTGTGCGGTACAGCTAGGAGCTGATGTTAGGTGTAGTAATAATAATAATTCGAGATAAAGACGGATCACCCTATCCCAGCCAGGAGACCAGAGCTAGTATTAATTAACAAAAAAAAAAAAAAAAGAACGAAAAGAAAACGTGTCAACTGGTGGACTTTGCGGTCCCAGCAAACCACAGGGTGAAGCTGAAGGAAAATGAAAAGATGGATAAATACCTGGACCTTGCCAGAGAATTGAAAAAACTGTCTAATATGAGAATGAAAGTGATACCAATTGTAGTTAGGGCACTTGGAACGGTCCAAAAAAAAAAACTTGGAAAAAAAGACTGGAGGATCTGGAAATCAGAGGAAGTATTGAGACCATCCAGACTACTGCATTGTTGCAATCGGCTAGAATACTCAGAAGAGTCCTGGAGACCTGAGGAGACTTGTGACTCAGACTCCAGTGAAATACCATCAGCTAACGCTGATGTGAAAAACTCAAAAGGAGTGAAAATAATAATAATAATAATAATAATGATAATAATAATAATAAGAAGAAGAAGAAGAAGAAAATACGAATAAGAATGAAAATAAGAATAAGAAGATGAATAATAATAATAATAATAATAATAATAATAATAATAATAATAATAATAAGAAGAAGAAGAAGAAGAAGAAGAAGAAGAAAATACGAATAAGAATGAAAATAAGAATAAGTAGATGAAGAAGAAGAAGAAGAAGAAGAAGAAGAAGAAGAAGAAAATGCGAAGAAGAAGAAGAAGAAGAAGAAGAAGAAGAAGAAGAAGAAGAAGAAGAAGAAAATGCGAATAAGAAGAAGAAGAAGAAGAAGAAGAAGAAGAAGAAGAAGAAGAAGAAGAAGAAGAAGAAGAAGAAGAAGATACGAATAAGAATGAAAATAAGAATAAGTAGATGAATAAGAATAAGAATAAGAATAGGAATAAAAATAAGTTATAGGAATGAGAATGAGAATAGGACTTTATTTTAATAGAGTTCTGAGGTGAATATATCGTGAACTTTGAAATATCAATCATACACGTAAAAAATGCCAAGAAAATTTCCTGCAGCCGTGGGGCAAATTTGGTCGGCAAAGAGTTAAATGAGAAATATCTTATTTTGTGCCAATAAAGTTTGGAGGGGGGCGTACAAATGGTGAACGTTTTACTTTCTGTATTGTGGGTTGATGCTAAAGGGTGGGGATTAATAGGGAGCGCAAAGTGGGGCCACAAGTAATGGGACAGGGGGTGATAATTGCTGGAAGCCTGAAAAATAGGGGATCTGCGAGGGTCGGGGAGAGAAAATCAGAATCGAATATAAATCGATTTTCTTAGAAACAAAATGGAATAAACGCAAATTTATATCAAAGACTACTCTTCCAATAAAAAAAACTACCTGCCCACCCTATATATACATATATGCTCCCAAAACCGGTAGAGCTCTCTAGGAGCGATTTTAATTGACTTTCACCACCAGCATAAAGCAACGATCGTCTGTTGTCTACAGATTTGATCTCTCTAGAATTGGCGGATTTGGGTCGATTTTTAGCTCTCAAAATTTGGTGGAGTTCGCGAAAATTGGTGACTTTTGTAATCTATTAAATGCATTTAAATACCAATTTTAGGAGTATGGAAGCTCTAGAACTCATTTTCAGACAAAAATAGATTACAAAAGGTCGCCATTTTTCGCAAACCCCACCACTCGCTTCCTATATATATTTCTATGTATATATGAGTATCTAAGTATACACTAATAATATGTGTGTATGTGTGTATGTGTGTGTGTGTGTGTGTGTGTGAATAAAAGGAAGTGAATCCGACGGTATTTAGTATAATAAAAAATTGAAAAAACACAGGTTTAAATGAGTTAAGTGGTGAGTTTATTGGCCGACGCTGCAGTGTTTCGATCTATTAATTAGATCATCTTCAGGGTTTTTGTTGGTATGTGGAAGGTGATAAATATATATATATATATATATATATATATATATATATATACTATAGTGTGAGATGGTCACTGTTTCAGTTTTTGCTGGAATATACAACACCACACACACACACACACACACACACACACATACATGCACAGGCACAAGCGCTCGCACGTAAGCGCTGTTAAAATAACACACACTCACAGATCAACGTATTATGTGTGTGACCAGTTACTACGCGTACGCAACCTTTATGCAACCCATAAACACTCTCACACATTCAATTCACCTTCACATACACACACACATCATTTTACCCAATCATACACATCCCATGTCTATTGAATTTTTTGAAATTTTTTGTAATTTTTTCGATTTTCCTTACATTTGTAGCGTTAGTTTGTGTTCGCCTGGTGGAGTTGTCTGCCCCTTTTAGTTTGATGATGCCCGCTAGGGCACCATAGTATTTAAGCGCCGGGTTCAAACACTTTCGCTCTCTTTTCCTGTTTCAGCAACTACGAGCCACATGGGGTAGATTTTATCTAACCCCTCTCGTTGGGGCTCCGCCCCCTTACATTACTGTTTAATGTTTGGGTGGAATTGGTGGATAAGTCCACCAAAGTTCAGTTCCCGAGTACTTTCGGCACTTCATCATCATGAGTGCCATCATCAGGAGTGATGTATTCCATTTTTAAAAAAATGATATTAATGGGGAGGCTAGAGGTCAAGAATTGGTGAGAAAGGTGCTATCGGCATTTTAGAATGTGTGCACTGTATATGAAATTAATTTTGTTTAAGGATGGTTTGTATTGTTTTAAACAAAATTAATTTCCATATATATATATATATATACGAAATAGTTTTTTTTAAATGACAGATTTTACACCATTTCTGTCATTTAAAAAAAAACTATTTCGTTTACCTGATGAATGCTTTTAGCAGGAAACCATTGGTTGTAATATCGTTCCCAAATAAATGAATAAAAGTTAAAACTTTTATTTGTCACTTCATTCAACTATATATATATATATATATATATATATATTATATATATATATATATTGTCATCTCTGCTGTCATTAAAAATACTCCACTGTTCGATGCATAGCCATAAAAATGTTTCTTCTGGCAAACGTCAATTCTACTCGAATAAACCGAACACACATTTTTTTTTCTTTTAGATTTTTATTTCATTTCATTCTCCTTAAGTTTTCTGTGCATTTTCTGCATCGTGTTCTTTTTGCGGAGGATGGGGATCAGAGGGAGGGATGCTGGTGGAAATCAACATCGGATGGTTGATTTCTGCCGGACCATTTCGTTCGACATTATCAGTTGACTAAACCATATCAGACCGAAAGACGCATCTATTGTTTTCGAATAAACCTTCTCCAACGGCCTTTTGCGAATGGGCGTAAATATGCATCTGAATACATGACTGAATCAGTAAAACACATGCATAAATATATATATATATATATATATATATATATATATTTAAATATCACTACAATATATAACTATATATAACTATATATAACTATATATATATATTATATATATATATATATGTGTGTGTGGTGTGTGTGTGTGTGTGTGTGGTGAGTGTGTGTGTGTGAGAAGAAAGGAAGTGAATCCGACGGTATGTAGTATATTGAGAAAAATGAAAAAACACAGGTTTAAATGGGTTAAGTGGTGAGTTTATTGGCCGACGCTGCAGTGTTTCGATCTATTAATTAGATCATCTTCAGGGCATTTGTTGGTATATGGAAGGTAATAAGATTTTTTTTATCACAGAATAACGAGAAAAGCGAGTGGTAGTCCTTGTTATTCAGTCTGTTTAAAAAAAATTGAGGTTTGAAAAAAGGGGACGGTTTGAAATATATATATATATATATATATATATATATATATATATATATATATATATTTAAATACCACGATAAGCAAATTCACCGATTACCGCGTGCGATGGGCGGAACACTGGAGACACACACACACATACACACACAGACACACACACACACACACACATATTATAAATATATCTGTGTGTGGTGTGTGTGTGTGTGTGTGTGTATGTGTGTGTGTGTGTGTAGACTCCCTCGCTGTATGGCTCATACCGACATTAGGCCACTCCGACAACTGTACAATCTTCTACGTGGGGCAGAATATTTGCCGAGTTCGCTTGTCATTATTGTTTTCAATAATTATCGAATTTTATACTATATACGCCTTATAATTACCTCCAAGTAAAACATATAAATAATAATATACTTTACTCAACAATGCTTCTAAAGCAAATTAATCAAATCACACACACACACACACACAAACACACACACACACACACACAACACACACATATACAATATTATATATATATAATATATATATATATATGAATGTGCATAACTAAGTTTATACAAAAGCTTAAACGATAGCATATTCTATTAAACTACGATCAGCTATTTAAACCGAAAGTTTAAAAGAGGAAAAAAAACATCCTGGAAGAAATGGGAGACTTAAGGGCCCTTTCGATCGGTGCATTTTCAAGATTGGAGCAACAAGAAGGAAAAAAAAGAATATAAATACTAATTAAATTTAAACAAATTATATATATATATATATATATATATATATATATATATAGAGAGAGAGAGAGAGAGAGAGAGAGAGAGAGACAGAGAGACAGAGAGAGAGAGAGACAGAGAGAGAGACAGAGACAGAGACAGAGAAGAGAGAATGAATAGAGAATGAATGAGAAAAGTATTGGCATATAAAGGTGCTCAATGGTAAAATAGCAGAGCAGTTTACAAACAAATAATATATTATATTGTGAATATTATTATCTCGTTACTATTAGTTTCATGCTTATGCAATCCTCAGACTAGAGTCAAATGGTTGAGATTTTAAAAACCAGTAGCTTTTTAGCGTTTATATAAACGTGAAGCGTGTACACGCAATGGAATGTTATAACGCTAAAGATGTTTTTAAAAACTGTGGCTTGTTTAGCGTTTATATAACGTGAATTATTGCATAAGAATAAAACTAATAGTAATGAGATAATAATATCCATAATATGATATATTATTGTTTATATATAATATATATATATATAGTTTAACAGTCACGGTTTCGAGTCACACACGGAGCAGTCTCCTATGTCTATAACCTTGCTGATGAGACCTAATAGGTCGAAATGTACATTCAGGGATTGACATTTTCTCGATTTGTTTAACCTTACATTTGAACATATATGCCCGTCTAAATTCATTAATTATCAACTAATTAATTTCCAAAATTAGGTATGACTTCAATTAAGCACATATCCTCCAAAATTGTCGGCTTAAACCCATATAAAAATAAACACATTTGTTTGTTTACTTAACCTCATATATATATATATATATATTATATATATATATATATTAAATTTTTACTTGAAGGCACTTACAACGCATGTATCGCACAAAACTTTTTCTTATAGAAAATGAACTTGACAAGTGCAATCCCGGCAAAGGATGGCTCGGTGTGTAGAATACGGTACAGACCGTTTCGACTTTATTAAGTCTCATCAGCGGTATATACTAACGATTTCCCTCCGACAGAAATCGAAACCGGGACCCCAGCAGACATAGTGAAACACTAGTGAAACACTTTTATCGCCTCGGCCACAGTACACAGCTGACCATCCTAGCGAAATCAAGCTTGTCAAGCTTGACACTACACGCCTCCACCATAATAGGCAAGGGGGTGTTATTGAGAGAACAACAACAACAAACAGACCGTATGCCCCTCGGCGAAGTGAATAAGTTTTTTGGATGTTTGTTTATTTAGAAACGTTGCAGAATAAAGTATATATTAAATTTTTACTTGAAGGCACTTACAACGCATGTATCTTTCAAGTTCCTTTTCTATAAGAAAAAGTGTCGAGTTTTGTGCGATACATGCGTTGTAAGTGCCTTCAAGTAAAAATTTAATATATACTTTATTCTGCAACGTTTCTAAATAAACAAACATCCAAAAATCTTATATATATATATATATATATATATATATATATATATATATATATAATAGCAAGGAATTAGTAGAAGGTAATATCAATTGGTAGTGGGAGGTTTTTGGAATGGCAGTAGTTTGAACAAAGCAGTGGTGATTTTTGGGGGAGGGAGGGGGCAGGTTGTGATAAGGGGAGGGGGAATAATGGAAGTAATGTAGGCAGAAAATTATAAGCATTTTAGGATATGTTGACTTACTTCAAAGTTTATTTTGTTTAGGGTAGGTTTTGTCTGTTAAATTCAACAAAACATATATAAAAACAATATATATATATATATATATATATATATATATATATATATATATGTATTAAATTTTTACTTGAAGGCACTTACAACGCATGTATCGCATAAAATTCGATACTTTTTCTTATAGAAAATGAACTTGACAAGTGTAATCCCGGCAAAGGATGGCTCGGTGTGTAGAATACCGTACAGACTGTTCCGAGGCGATAAAAGTGTTTCACTAGTGTTTCACTAGTGTTTCACTGTGTCTGCTGAAGTCCCGGTTTCGATTTCTGTCGGAGGGAAATCGTTAGTATATACCGCTGATGAGACTTAATAAAGTCGAAACAGTCTGTACGGTATTCTACACACCGAGCCATCCTTTGCCGGGATTACACTTGTCAAGTTCATTTTCTATAAGAAAAAGTATCGAATTTTATGCGATACATGCGTTGTAAGTGCCTTCAAGTAAAAATTTAATACATACTTTATTCAGCAACGTTTCTAAAAAAAACAAACATCCAAAAATCTTATATATATATATATATATAATATATATATAGTGCATATCTATTTATTTGGCACATATCTATGAGGCATTACATTTGTTACCTTTGGCCTGAAAGGACATCCGTTGTTTACTCCTTATATTAATATCAACTTTAGTAAAACGATTTGTTTAGGCGGTGGCGCGGCGTGGTTGTGGAGCGGCCATTTTTTTTCTAGATGAATGTTTCGATTATGCTCGATTGAACGAAATAAGCCACCGGAAACACATTGAGCATGCGCAGTGCATGCATAATTACGTTCGGTAAACAAACGCAACCGACCGTTCTGTGACGATGGAATGGAATGGTAAATGCAATTAAAGAAGGAAAGTCTGAAGATTTCCGAAGAAATGAAGAATCGAGATCGCGAAACGAAAGGACAGAAAACGAATTGAAAATAGGACGATACTGAAAACGTGTGTAAGAAAAGAGACAAAAAGCGTGTAATAAAATAAGATGAATACACCCTTTGGAGGCAGAATTTAAATGCGCCGTATATGTTCTTGGTTAACGAACGACATTTAAATACCAATTTTGCACATCAAAAAACAAAGGATAGTTATTCGAGATATGTTTTTCGTTTGCTTTGTTTTACGGCATATCAACCTCGGTGGGTCATTTAATGCCAACAAAGTTGTGAAATAAATTCATTCTTAATGCATAATACAATTTTGTTTATAAACTCATGTTTTTCTATTCAAACAATAGATGGGACCCTAACAGGTACTACCACAACGGGTCAGAGTGGACCATGGAGCAATGATGAGGAAGGGGTGCTCCACCTTCCCCAAACCTCCAGAACCGGAACCTCACCATCAGATAGAGTTTAACGTCATCCTCAGGATATGTAGACCCTCAGTTATCGCATTTTGGAACCCATATGATAAAAAGGGTTGGGAGTTGCCATAAGGGCAATAGGGTTGGGACAATCACATAGGTGCTAGGGCTTGATGTGGCCAGTCGATTGATCGGAGGGGTCCTCTCTGACCACCCGTCTAGCCCAAGAAGAGCCTAAAGTGAAATATTGAAAGTCATGGACTGCTCATCCACCTGGGTTCTATCCTTAAGCATCACGGGTCGCCACCCACGACTAACAGCTGGTCCCATTGGGGGAGTCTTACCCCTCTGCAGGAGAGCCAACGACCATCCACACTGACAGTAGAAAGATCGGGGTAATTACTACACACATAAACCTACAAATTGGTTAGATGCAGCTCCTTGGCCCTGTTTGTCAATCCATCTAGGACAAGGAAGGGCTTGATATAAAAAAAAAAAACCAAAAAGCGGATTTACATGATCCCAATGAAAAGCAAGGGGAGCAAACCTCAAAAACAAATCCGGAGGCGGAGTCCCTAAGGTGGGGTAAAGCTGGATTTCAGTGCTACACAACAACTTCGGTGACACTGCCGATGCCAAGCTGTATTGGTTTCTTACCTTTCCTTTGAACCACAGCAGCAGTGCTTGGGCAACAGCACATCGTCTACATAAACCCATCAATATATATATATCACTGTCTGTGTGTTGTTTTGTTTATATATATATATATATATATATATATATATATATATATTATAATGGTACACAGTAATAACCTATTGGAGTTTCACCATAAGGATCCTCAGGATTAAATCCACTGAATTAATCAAGATATTGATTAATTACAGCCGATTCACGTATTGAGCACTTTAAATTTGCTCTACTAATGTATTGAGTACTTTATATTTGTTATATCGCTGTGTTATCATTGTGAAACTTGCATCAACTAACCATTGTGACCTGTTTCACCGGTAAGTCACCTTTTCTATATAATTCATATATATATATATTTATTTATTTATATATATATTTATGAAAAGTGAATGGAAGTGAATCCGACAGTATGAAATGAATAACATAATTTGTTTGTTTTTTCTAAAAATATTTATTTAGATATATTTAGATATATAAAACTGAAAAGGCTGGATCTTGTGGGAAAATGAATGTTATATAAATGTTATATAATACAATGTGCCCACCAAGATCACAGTTGTGCAGATTCTGTATTTATTAATAAAGCGATGGCCTTTTTTGTCAAGAAATATAAGAGTACCAGGTCTTACAGAAATATAGATAGATATATTGATAGAGATAGAGAGATAGAGAGAGAGAGGGGGGTAGATAGATAGACAGATAGATAGAGAGAGCTGAAAGGAAGAAAGAAAAAAGGAAGAAAAAAAAGAAAGAATGACTAGACAAGACCAGATACAATTTCTTTATTGAAAATTGAGAGAGAGAGAGAGAGAGAGAGAGAGAGAGAGAGAGAGAGAGAAAGAAAGAGAGAGAGGGATATATATATATATATATATATATATATATATAGAGAGAGAGAGAGAGAGAGAGAATGACCAAACCAGACCAGACCAGACAATTTCTTTTTGAAAAATTGAGAGAGAGAGAGAGAGAGAGAGAGAGAGAGAGAGAGAGAGAAAGAGAAAGAGAGAGAGTGGAAGAGAAAGGAGAAAGAGAGGGAGAGAGAGGGAGTGAGGGAGAGAGAGAGAGAGAGAGAGAGAGAGGAGAGAGAGAGAAAGAGAAAGAGAGAGAGTGGAGAGAGAAGGAGAAGAAAGAGGGAGAGAGAGGGAGTGAGGGAGAGAGAGAGAGAGAGAGAGAGAGAGAGAGAGAGAGAGAGAGGGTGAAGCCAAGGAAATATAAAATTAAAATAAAACTGACAAAAAAAAATGAAAATTAAAAAGAAAGAAATAATTAATGAAAGAATGAAAGAAAAAATGAATCATTCAAGTAAAAAAAAGAAGAAAGAATTAATGAAATAATGAAAGATAAAAGAAAAAGAATGATATGAAAAAGAAGAAAGAAAAACAAAGAAAGATTCGAAGAAGAAAAAAAAGAAGAAAACAATAATAAAGACACTAGAAAGAAAGAAAGAAAGAAAGAAAGAAAGAAAAAAAGAAGAAGAAAGAAAGAAGAAAGAACATTGATATAGATACTAGAAAGAAAAAAGAAAGAAAGAAAGAAGCATTGAAATGTTTAATGACACACTGTGCGTATCAACCTCACTGTTGTGGTGCAGATCTTGTATTTATCAGTAAACAGACTGTTTTGTTTTAAGGAAATATAAGAATGTCTAGAATAAAAAAAGAAAGACTTCTTGGGGAGAGAGAGACAGACAGACGGACTGAGAGAGAGAAAGAGAGAAAGAGAGAGAGAGAGAGAGAGAGAGAGAGAGAGAGATAAAGAGGGTGATAGCGAGAGAGAGAGAGAGAGGGGTGAGAGTGGGAAGCAAACAAAATGTCTTCTTGCAATTCGTCTCCTTGTGTTTGTGTGAATAAGACGGACGGAATGTCAACAGCCATTCACATCCTTTTGGCATTTTCTTTTGTAAAAATCTTCAAAGAAATTCTCTCTCTCCCTCTTTACTCAACGGTCGTTTACACAATCCAATAACGATAAATAATAAGCATTATATATATATATATATATATATATATATATATATATAATATATATATATATATATAAACAATGCTCTAGGGGTAATCATTATGATCACCTATATTGTTGGATACGAAGGGAGTACAAAAAAAAAGGAGGAGAGAAAAAAAATTGTTTTATTTGATAAAAACAAGGGCCCTTTCGTCCGGTTGCTCATCGAGGTTATACAGCCGGAGACGACTAAAAGTCAAATTGTAAATTATAATAAATATAGGTATATACAAGAGGGGGGTTTAGAAAATAAAATTGTTTTAAATCCCCATTAAGTAACACCAGGCCCCAGACACTCACCCAATAAAATAAGCGAGTGCCTAGGTCTGATTTGTTTGCACAAGGTAGGACGAAAAAAATTTATAATTACGGCCTCAAGGACCTGTAAATGTTGTTTCGTCCTAGCCTTGTGCAGAATAGAAAATTGGTGATCATTATAATTAGACCGGCAAGCGGTATATATATATATATAAATGAGAGAGTACGCAAACAGTTTGTTTGAGATGGCGATAGCCGACAATTCTTGGGAGAATATGTGCTTAATTGAAGTCATACCTAATTTGAAAATTAATTAGTTGCTAATCAATGAATTAGGCGAATTATATCTGTTCAAATGTAAGGCGTAAACAAATCGAGAAAAAGTCAATCTCTGTATGTACATTTCGGCCTATTATGCCTCATCAGCAGAGTTATAGACAGGTAGCCGCTTTGTGTGAGATTCGAACCCTAACTGCGAGGCTGACAGGCGGGGATTCTAACCATTACACTAGCTGGTTTTTTCCAGATTTCTCGTTTGTTTTTAAACTGATATATCCTACATTTTTTTAGACTTACTGCACGACAGTATGAGAGTACGCAAACAGTTTGTTTGAGATGGCGAGAGACGACAATTTTTGTGAGAATATGTGCTAG
>CM042180.1:50039333-50046833 GCA_023376005.1 Doryteuthis pealeii | reverse complement strand
GTCGGTTCTACCCGAGCCAACATATTCACTAAGTGAATTCTATCTTGTTTTTTCTTTACAAAATTTTCTCAGACCTGTCGGCTGGTGTTTTAGAATAAAACGACTGCACCGCTGCTAAAGGGTAAGACCCACGCCCACCATTGTTGCCACCTAGTGGTCGTGGTAGCTGACCGGTGATGCTTAAGGATTGAATCCGGTAGCTGACCAGTCCACGATATGCAGCACTCAACTTTGACCCCTACTCAGACTAGTCGGTCCGTCCGTCGGAGTGACCTTCTCCAATCAATTGGCTGGTCACAGCTAGCACCTTGATAATTGTCCCAACCCTATTGCTTTTATAGAAAGCCCCAACCCTGTTTATTATATACATGCTAGAAGGCGGTGGTTGAGGGTCATAAAAATGTATACACACACACACACACACACACACACACATATATTATATTTATTTAATTTGGAGAGTTTTCACAGATCAATGTTCATTATAAACAGCTACCCAGGTTTCATGCCAAGGGGCAATCATCAGGTTGTTGAGTAAAGATCTTCAATAAACACCATGGGATCTTACTCAACGGCTTGATGATTGCCCCTTGGCATGAAACCTGGGTAGCTGTTTATAATGAACATTGATCTGTGAAAACTCTGCAAATTAAATAAATATTAGCTCTCACAATTTGTGATTGAGCACTGTATTTTCTTTGTTTCATCACAAAAAAAAAATGTTTTTATATATACCTATATATATATATATATATATATATACATATATGCTCCACACAAAACATAATATATACCTATTGTTACATAATCTAAGCATAGATTATTGTCAAACCCTCTGTATTTTGAAGGGATGGCCCCTTTTCATATCACGGGCGGGACTTTCCATGGAATATTACAGAAAGACCGCGAAATACGTGAAGTCACATGGGACCTGGTTGGGTCATCAGTTTCAGCTTGGACGTCAGGCAGATAAGAAGTTTCTGCCTTAGCTGGGACTCACCTGCACACGCGCGCTATGTTAGTTAGAGAAATATGTTTAGTTAAGTAAATAACGGTTTAAATGAATAATATGGTTTTGTGGTTGATGAATGTCTTGGCAACAAGACTGACCTAGAAGGAGAAATGAATTAAGTGCGACCGACCACCAAGACGAAGTCCAGACACTAGAAGATGAACGTAAGATAGAAAAGATGAGCAGAAGAATAATGTAAGGAAAGAAAGGGTATACAGCACTATATATACACATATGCTCCACTCACAGATAATATATACCTATATACACTTATACTGGAAGCACACACATAATACATATTATATCCAATGGTTGACATACCGTGAACCCCCCCCCCCAAAAAAAAAAAAACACCCAACCAACAAAATTTTCTGAGTGACTAAAGTTTTTTTGGTAATTTATGAGAAGTGCGTCCCGGTCTCCTGCCTCAAAAATTGCTACCCGTGACTATCAAAATAACAACCCCAGCTCGTCGTAATGCTTGTTTATTTATCGTAATTTGTCGTAATTCTTGTTTAGATATGAAGATGGATATATAGTTTTGAATAACTGAGATAGATAGATAGATAGATAAACAAACAAAATAATATAGATAGATATGAAGAAATGGAGATAGATATTTTCGACAAGTAAATGTATTTGGGGGGAGGGTCGCTTCTTTTTTTGTCGTAATTCTTGTTTATTTAAACTAAAAAACAAGACATTAAACAAACATGAATAAAAAAAATCTTAGTATTTAAAGTAATATAGATAAATATGAACAAATTGAGATAGATAGATAGATAGATAGATAGATATGAAGATGGATAGTTTTGAATAGACTGAGATGGGTCCTTATCTTAATAGTCACCGAGTAGCAATTTTTGAGGCAGGAGACCGGGACGCACTTCCTCATAAATTACCTTTTTTTTTAAATAATCAGGTGAAATCGTTTGTGAAAAATGTCTTTTGTTCGAAACCAGCTGAATTTTATTTCACAATCTACATAATAAATGGCCAGGATAATTAAAAATAATGTCGAATACACTATTGATTGAAATTAATTCATTCTTAAATTATTCGTGAATAAATTATATCTTATCCAGACGAAAGTGGTATGTCCAATGTAGCTATTAATGTATGGTTTGTTTTCTGAGAGGCACTCTCGGAACGGGCAAGTCAATTTATAGACTGCATTAGTTGGCATACCACTACAACACTCTCCCGTCGCCTCACATACCATCTCTCCGATACTAGTGCCATAAAACAACACTTAATAAGATGATAATACAACGTAGACTAATTTGGTACCGGCAACGATTTAACAGGTATACAAAAGAAAAAAAAGTTATTGAGGCATTATTATAATGCTTAGAGTCGTAGGAAATGGACGAGGCTGTTTGCATTTACATAACGCTAATGTGCTTGGGAAAGGTATGCATCCAACTGCTCTCCCTCCAGCTATGGGTAATTAGTAGGGTAGACTGGGCTCTTTAAACATGGCTAGGTAACCAGTCTAGGAGAAGGACAACTCTGAAGTCAAACCTGTTAAACTCCGCTTAAGAAACTCAGCTTGGGTCACATCCTGCTCGTGTGGAGGGTTGGTATATATATATATATATATATATATATAATTATATGTTGGTATATATATATATGTATAATATATATATATATATATAGAGAGAGAGAGAGAGAGAGAGACCTAATGAGTCAGATAAACCTACTAAAAGTTTCGCTTAGTGCACCCAGAAAAATACACCTCCCCCGATATTAGGAAAATTCTCACTGAAATCACCGAAATTATTTATAAGAATTACAATAAGAAACGCCTACAAATTCTTGAAGCAATATGTATAAAAGATAAAAAACCTAAAATCAATGAAATAGCATTCAACGTCGTGAATCATACAATAAATACAATACAATAATTTGGGAACAGACTGCTATTACTAACACCTCAGATGTAGCTACTGTTCGGATGTCAACATATTGCAGACAGAAAAACAGCGCTGCACAAATCAATAGAAGTAAAGTATACATATATAAAGGGCAGTTTGTGTTATAACAGAAATAGATATCTCTCTTGATTCACAATTTTTACAAACACAATGCATCCACTCACCAACAAAACAAATTTAAAAAGAAAAGAAAACAAAACAAAACACTTCGGAAAGAACATAAGTTATTGACATCAACGGATGTTAACAATGTGACAGCGAAGATGAAATATACAAAAAACAAATGTTCTACGCATAGGCTCCAGCAAAACTTCCGGTCGAAAAACAACATTTATAAACAATTAAAAATATTTTCTATTTAATGCTTTTCAACCAATAAATGTATTTTTCATACAATAAATACATCAGTGGTTCTCAACTGGGACCCATATGGACCCTCAGGATCCGTGTATCATTACTGAGGGTCCACACATACAAAAAAAAAAATTTGAACCGAATCAACCAGTTCAGGAGTGGTCATTTCTGGAATTGGTAACTGCAATGAAAATTAAAAAAAAAAGAAGGGAGGATTAACTTTGTTATGATTCAGTTTCTCTGGGAGTTTCCATTGACTGATTATATCGGGTCCGTACCGATTATATACTATTTCTCTGAATGTTTGAGATGAGGCTTGAAGATTAGTATTATCTGCGTTATTCGGACTATTGTCCTCATCTTCATTGTTATTTGTACAACGTTTCGGTCGATAGAAAAAGAATTAATTAACACAACTCCTACCCCATGCTAGCGGAATGAGACAGGATACCCCCGTGGAATAATAAGGGTTAGGATCAAAGTTCCGTGATGTCTCCCGAATACGACAAGAAGGTTCCCGAGTCCGAGAAGGTTCCCGAGTCCGACAAGAAATACCCGAAGAAGGCCGGAGGGTATATCGGCCGAAACGTTGTACAAATAACAATGAAGATAGGGTCAATAGTCCGAATAACGCAGATAATACTAATCTTCAAGCCTCATCTCCAACTTTGTTATCTCTTAATAATACTTGGATCGAGGAGCATTTTACAGTCCGCTCGATTTCTGGTGAGTTTCACTTACTTATCAAGTAGTTTGATTGATTGGTTTGGTTTGTTTTACGGCATATCAACCTCAGTGGGTCATTTAATGTCGATAAAGTTTTGAAATAAATCAATTCTTAATGGACAATACAATTTTGTTTATCAACTCATGTTTTTCTATTTAACCCATAGATGGGACCCTAACAGGTATTACCACTCCGGGTCAGAGTGGACCAGAGAGCAATGGTGATGAAGGGGTGCTCCACATTCCCCAATACTTATCAAGTAAAGTTCTTCTCCATTAATACTTATCAGTAATAGAATATCAAAATATTTGTTTAGTTTTAACTAATATTTAGAAAATGTACTACCAAAAAAAAACCCCTATGTAAGCTTTTAACCACCAAACACACTTTTAAACTTATCAAGTAACTTTCTTCTCCATTAATACTTATCAGTAATAGAATATCAAAATATCTTATTATAATGGAGATTTTGGGTTTGTCTATCTGTAACCGAAACTATATTACTATACAAGTTACAATTCCCTTTGTTATTTACATCACATTCTCCATGATTTTATTTAAACCTCAATTACTGATAACATTGTTTTACATCATTAAGTCTGTTGACCATATCTACATACGAATAACATGCAATTGTATTTATATATACAACAAAATAGCGGTTTACAGTGTGAATGGGAAGTCTAATTTGCATATTGATCTTAAAAATTTGATTTTAATAAATATATGCTTAGTATTATTAATTTCTAATTGTTTGGTTTTATCTTAATGAATATGAGCAAAAATCTCGGGGATAAATCTTAAAAGAAATCCCTTAACAAGAATAAATAACTGTAATATTATTCTTTACTTCCTATTTAAACTAAATACTTAAAATAGGAAAATTTACCAATGAAAGACGGGAGTAATGGAAAAGGATGGAAGAGTTAGTTTGAAAGTTGTTCTATTTTTTTTAATATACCCCCTCTGTTTCAAATCTTTTTATTTGCATTCTTATTCAGTTCATTAACCTTTCTAATTTAATATGATATTTTATTACATTAGAACTTAAATACTTGCACCCGGAGGGTGCATATATTTGCTAGTTTAAATAATATTTAGGAAATGTACTACTAAAAAAAAACCCATGTAAGCTTTTAACCTTCCCCCACTTTTAAACTTGTAGTTAAAAAAAATGCTATATATTTTGTAATCTTTGGAAATAAATTTACAGTTGAAGCAAGAATGTAAAAGATGGTCGATACGAAACTAATTTCTTGCCAAATACTGTAAAGCAAGCCTCACGTTTATTTTCAAACGGTCGACAGTATACATTTAAAGATATAGCCAAAGAAATAATGAAATAAAATTTAAAAAAAACGACCCCAATTTCTCTAAAAGGTATGTGGATTTAAATTGGCAATTGTTTTCGAGTTACTATAAATGTATTTTAATTAAGAAATTTGTTTAGTTTTAATTAGTATTTAGGAAATGTACTTAGAATTAAAATGTTTTGTAAACGTGAAAGACAAGTGTTAAGGAATTTTAATTTTGGTTTGGTTTGGTTGGTTGGTTTTTACGGCATGTCAACCCCTTGGGTTATTTTATGCCGAATACTTCTATTGGTAAAAAAATGTTTAATGCTAACAAAGTTTTGAAATAATTTCATTTTTAATGGATAATACAATTTTGTTTATAAACTCATGTTTTCTACTTAACCCATAGATGGGACAATTTGAATTTTAGAGAATTAATATTAACAATACCCTTGCACAAGGCTAGGGCTGTAGAATACACCGACTGAACCTCTGCACATGGTTACCTCCCCCTATGGGCTGCCCTTTTGGCCATGGGTGACAACCCGTGATGCTTAAGTACGAAATCCTGGTGGCTGAGCTATACATGACATGCAAATCCATTTCGGCTCTTACTTAGTCTAGCCGGGTGGTTGCAGAGGTCCCCTCCAATCAGTCAGTTGGTCACGTCAAACCCTAGAACTGGGAGGTCCAGTGATCTTCGGCCACTGGATTAGGTGTAGTAAAATAATAGTGTCGATCCCAGGGGGCTATCTCCCAGGCTATACCTGCCCCCTTGACTTAAAGGACAGGGCTGGGTTATTGCCAGCGCCTGAGGCGCCCCCTTGCGGTCGAATGCCGAAAGATCGACGCAATTTTTCTTCTTTCCCACCCATGAGCTTCAGCTTGTGGTGGGCCCACGTTAAAACGAGGCCTTGTGCCCAGTCCGTACAGGTGGGGTATGAGACAAATACCCCTAGAACATTGAGGATTGTCCCGACCCTATTTTCTTTATGACAAACACCCAACTCTTTTTGTCATATATGTGCTAGAAGGCGGTGGCTGAGGGTTAACGTTAAGTCCATTGTTAATGAATGGCAAGAGGTAATTAAAAAGAATGGCGAATACACTATTGATTGAAATTAATTCATTCTTAAATTATTCATGAATAAATTTTATCTTATTAAAACGAAAATTATTCATGGCTCAATAAATTATCTGCGTACTTAGATGCTTAAAACAGTTCAAATGGAAATAAAATGATGTATACACTTATTTATTTTACTTTAGGTTCCCGAGTCCGACAAGAAATACCTGAAGAACGCCGAAGGGCATATCGGCCGAAACGTTGTACAAGTAACAATGAAGGTATTACATTGCTTTATATGAAACAAAAGGTCTACTTTTATCATTGTAATTAACTAATCGAGATGACCTAATGTCGGTATCAGCTACAGCAAGGGAGTATATCTCCTTTTTACTAGCGCTAGACGAACGAGATTGTTTTTGGCGACCAAGCCGAAACGCCACACCTACCATCAGCTCCTCACTATACTGCACCGATCCCTGTACTACTCAAACGGTGAGTTAGCGAGGGTTGGTATCAAACCAAGAAAAACTGTGGTTTCTAGTCGGAATACCACACACACACACGTATATATATATATATATATATATATATATATATATATATATATATATATAGCCGTCATCCTTGGCCACTTGAAAAGAACTTAAAGTAAATAAGTAAGTAAGTCATTAGTTATAGAATCCTTTGGTAAGTGAATAAGTCCTAAGTTTTGGAATCCTATGTAGTGTCAAAGATCCAATGATATGATCCGTCGTCCACGAAGATCCAAGTAGTTATGTTTAGCTAAGATTAAAACAGCCAGTATAAATAATAATATCAGCAGCAGAATACTGCCAGTGGTTGGTCAATAGTTTGGTCACATGTTCATCGGCGAGTCTATAAGTAGACGTGGTCATTTGAGACACGCCTTATATAAAAGAACGCCAACAATATATATATATATATATATATATATATATATATATATATATATATTGTGTGTGTGTGTGTGTGTGTGTGTGTAGAAAGTAATATAGACAGATTGAGTCTATCACCCTTTTCGTTAGCATTGGACCAGCGACATTGATTCTCTGTTTGAGGTGGCGTGCCACAACTACCATCAG
>CM042180.1:49966833-50031833 GCA_023376005.1 Doryteuthis pealeii | reverse complement strand
TCAAGAGGGAAAATTGAGAAGATGATATCGGGATTGATCTAATCAAAGGAGTGACTCTCCAGGAACAGAATACTATGGTTCAGGGATGTGGTAAGAAAATTATCTGGACTAAGGAGTCATGGATATGTCCTAAGTGAAAAAACTGGGAAATGTATTAATTCATCCACCTAACTAAGTAGTCCTAACAGAAGTTTATTCTCAACCTGCCTAAGTGCTTATTTGAAGTGAGCACACTCGTGCACTCACTTCAAAATTTCTTATTAATTTCAAAATGAGTTACAAGGGTGTGCACACGACTCGGCATATAGCCAGAAGTTGGGTTGTGGGGGGGGGTATAAAACTGATCATAACACTACACGATCTATCTAGCTAGGTTCACTCGCCGACCGATTCATTCAAAAATAAAATAAAAAATCTTGCATTCTCTCCTTGCGCAGCCCCCTTTCACCAAAATACCTCATTCGCTCTATGCACCTATCCTACTTAAAAAATTTCCCAATAGTCGTTTGATGGTTGGAGATGGAGAGGGTGGGAAAAAATTGAAAAGAAAAAGGCCCAAGAAACTGAAAACACATGTAAACAAAACAAAATTGTGGGTCATTTTGGTTACCCCCTTACCCTCAGCTAGTATGTAGGTTTGCCGACTGTCTTCCGCACTTTATTGTTTGAAAGCAAGCCGTCAGTGCCTCTAATATGGGTGGGTGTCCTTAGTGGGTTGTCGTAAAAATCGGATTCTGTAGGCCGGCGGTTGGTTACTAGAAAAGCTGACTTTCCAGGAAAAAAATAGGGTGAATCGGTGGTTTTATAAAAACTTGGGATTGGGTCCTGGATATGTCCCGAGAAAAAAAAAACTGGGTTTGATGATCATTCAGCCTCCTAACTAAAAGGATCTATGGTGTATGCAGTTTTGGCTTTTTCTTGTTTTATTTTAAAGACTTTGTTTGTCTATCTAAGGATGGGTCCCGAGACAGGATCCCTCTCAGTGCTGGCCATGATGGACAGGCAACAATGTTTCTACTCCTGCCCCCACAACCTGCATAAGTGGGATGCGGGGCAAATACCTTAAAAATTAAATACTTGCGCCCAGCGGAGGGCATATATTTTTGCTAGTACATAGAATGAATATTCATAACGTCAGTCTTGGACTCGTCCATTCGGCGAGGGGATGATTTAATAGGTTGTGTTGAACTCTACCAGAGACGATTAAATAAAAGCAAGATTCGAAAACCGTTTATTTTCTCCTCGAATTGAATTTACCGGCTTGTAAGAAAAATGGCGTCAATTGTCGGTAAGTATCACGTGATCTTTTGTTCACCTTACACTCAACGTGAATTCTTGACAAATTTAAATTTGAAACTAAGCTGACGGTCCAAATAAGAAAAAGAGTAAAAAGGTTAGCGCTCCAAGAAGAAATGAGAAAAAAAATAGGATTAACTGCATTACTAAAGAAAAGAATGTGGAGATCTAATTGAAACTTAAAAATAAGTAATGAAATTACTAATTATGGTAGACACTTCGTAGAATATTTCTTCTAGAGTTGGAAACTTTCTGTTAAGGCAAAATGAGACCAAAAAAAAAAAACTAAATCTATTAACCAATTTCTTTTTGCTAATAGAGTAATATATTTTTGGAACAAATTGCATAATCAGATAGAATAACAGTAATTTTGTAATAAGAATATAAGATTAATTTGGAAGATCTCAGAAAAAAAATGGTGATATACTGAAGGAATTTTTTAGGGAAATATCTTCTGTATAATTGCTAAACAAAAATGGTTCTACTTTGGCATTTATACAACGTGCTAAGGTGATCTAAAAGTCAAATTTGATTTTAGTATGTGATATATTTGGTTATCATGGTTTGAATAAAACACTACTTTTTTTTAACCACTTATACTTAGCCGGCATTCTGTCGGCTATTCACGTCAAGCTCTAGCACCTATATGATTGCCCCAACCCTATTGTTCTAATAGCAAGCCCCAACACTTATCATATGGGTGGTAGAAGGCGGTGGCTGAGGGTCTACATGTTCTGGGAATGAAGTTAAACTCTAATCAATTTGGAAGATCTCAGAAAAAAAAAATGGTGATAACTGAAGGAATTTTTTTGGAAATATCTTCTGTATAATTGTATAGAAGAGGGGGGAAATTTAAGGGGCGAAATAGACCTTCGAATCAACAAGCTTTCGCCGAGGGGGAACCAAAAACAAACGATTTCTCCATCTTCTCACAAGCCAGACCCTCTGTTGGTCAACACATTATAGAAGGGGGGGATATATGGGGCGAAATAGACCTTCGAATCAACAAGCTCCCGCCGAGGGGGGAACCAAAAACAAGCGAGTTCTCCGTCTTCTCACAAGCCAGACCCTCTGTTGGTCAACACATTCTTCGTCTTGCAGCTGGAAAATCCGTCGTCGTAGTCGAAATAATCTTTAGCAGTTCAAAATCACATTTCCTATTTAGTTTTGTTTCTGTTCGAATAAAATCCATTTCTTTCCTGAAAAGCGCTTCGTCGTCGACTGTTGCTGCTGCTGCTGCTGACTCAAGTCGAGACTCTCCTGGTTTATTACGGATATCTCTAGGTTCAATACGAATGTCTGTAGACTCTGCACGAGTGTCACGGGATTCCAAACGAATGTTTCTAGATTCACAGCCTATATCTCTCGATTCACTACGCAGATCCCGAGATTCACGTATATCTCTCGATTCACTACGCAGATCCCGAGATTCAATAAATTGCTAGACAAAAATTGTTCTACTTTGGCATTTATACAACGTGCTAAGGTGATCTAAGTCAAATTTGATTTTAATGTGATATATTTGGTTATCATGGTTTGAATAAAACATACATTTTTTTAACCACTTATAATTAGCCGGCATTCGATAAAACATTTTTTTTTTTTATTTCAAAGGAAAAAAAAAACTTAACAAGAATTCAACTAAAATTCATGCAAACTAATTAAGAGAGAAAGGGTAATAAAAATAATTCCAAACCAGACAAGTATTTATAAAATGTAGCTTTTACTTCTGAAGGTGTCCTTTGAACAACAAATCCGTGATAGATACTGAGACACCTACAGTTGGTTTGTTTTGTTTTACGGCATATCAACCTCAGTGGGTCATTTAATGCCAATAAAGTTTTGAAATAAATCAATTCTTAATGGATAATACAATTTTTTTATAAATACATTTTTCTATTTAACCCATAGATGGGAGTCTAACAGGTACTACCACTCCGGGTCAGAATGGACCAGGGAGCAATGGTGATGAAGGGGTGCTCCACATTCCCCAAACCTCCAAAACTGGAACCTCACCACCAGAGAGTTTAAGGTCATTCCCAGGACATGTAGACCCGCAGCCACCGCCTTCTAGCACCCATATGATAAAAAGGGATTGGGGCTTGTCATAAGGGCAATAGGGTTGGGAAAATCATATAGGTGCTAGGGCTTGACGTGACCAGCCGATTGATCGGAGGGGGCCTCTCCGATCGCCCGTCTAGACCAAGATAGGGACAAAGTGGAGTATTGCATGTCATGAATTGCTCATCCACCTGGGTTCTATCCTTAAGCATCACGGGTCGCCACCCACGGTCAACAGGTGGCCCCATTGGGGGAGTCTTACCCCTCTGCAGAGGTGCAGTCAGTGCATTCTAACGCCTCAGCCGACAGCGCGGAACTCATAATTTAATTTGAAAAATTAAAGTCAATATTTTATTCATTAGTTTAATGCTTGCATCATATGTATTTGAACATTCGAGGATCTATCATAGAGTGATGGTTAAAGAGCAAGTTTCTGTTTTGTTTTCTTTTAATTCTCAATGTAGGCCACCCCTACGATTTTACTTTTTCTTTTTACTTATATAAAGACACAGAATCTTTTTTACGCATTTGATTTACATTGTGACTTTTAAACGATCTACTGTTCGTTACTTCTGACAAAGCACCGGTCGAAAGGGCCCTAAAGTTTCTATTTTCTCTTTTCTCTTTCGAAAAAAAAAATTTTGCTGATCAATAAAGTATGTCGTTATTTTTCAAGTTCAGCTGTAACAAAAATTTACTTATATAAAGTATGAATTTGATAAATTGAAAAAACAAATGTTTACAAATGCTTGGGATCATCAGGAGAGAATGTGCACCGTTTCGGGGCCTTCCTCTCAACGGTTTTAACTGCACATCGCCCCCCCCTCACTGTTGTGAGGTCCCTCAGAATATCTGTATCGACCGTATGTAATAGATCAGTCATCAACAAGAGCAAATCCGTGAGGAAATGAACGTTAGAAGAAGGATGCGCAAACAGAACGCTGTTAGTCAATGTTAGAATTTTTCAAAATGATCCCAAGCATTTGTAAACATCATTTGTTTTTTTTGTTTTTTCAATTTATCAAATTCACACTGTCGGATTAATTTCCTTTTATTTTACATACATTATATAAAGTGTATATCATTTAGTTATGACTTAAATAAACATTTATACATTTATTTAAACCTAACTAAACATTTTCTCAAAACCGATAAAAGTTTTCCTTGTTCTTAATTATAACAATAACACTATAAAACATAGATTGCATACAAAAGCAATTTAATTCCACGGAGATCTCATAACAAAGCAGCACTCAAAATGTAGATAGATATATTGCGCAGTGTATATTTTTTTTGTGTAGGACTTTTTCAATACCATTAAAGTATGTGGCCTACCAAATCATGTCTCTCTTATAGTATGTGGCCTACCATAAAAAGCATATTGGGTTATAACTAACCCCAACCCTAGTTCAGCATTTTAGAATATTTTAGAATTAGATCTCCGATTCAAGTATATTATGGATAATTAAAAAAAAATTAATTATTGTATACAGCTTATGACTGAATTACATTTCTTGAAATTGAATATATGTAAAAAATAATTAGTTTCAATAAATTGCATGGTACTTATATCGTTAAGTATACTCTTACTGGGGTAAGACACTTTCAAACCACATACTATAACGGTACCCTTTTTCTTTTTTTGTGAGAATATAGGAGAAATCGAGCTATACCGAGTGTCGGTTTATTTCTAGAATGAACCGACTGTACCTCTGTATGGAAGCGGAGAATACGTAAAATGTGAATTACCTCCCTTAGGTTAGAAGAGAGTTACTCTTTCTGTCTGTAAGTTTACCGAAAGAATTCAATATCTAATAAAGGTAAGTTCATTTCATTATTATTCATTTTTGGGGGGGGCAACAAGTTAACATTAAAAAAAGAAATCCTTACATAGAACATATACGCTGTTCATATAGGGCATCACACTTGGTGTAATGATTAGCAAGCTAGATTCATAGATCATTGTCGGTGAGTTCGATTCTCACTGGGTGCCCCATACTACTGGTCTTGTTCCACATTTAAGCTTATCTTAGTAAATAACTATGGGGAACCACTGCTGGTGTAATGGTTAGCAAGCTTGATTCGCAGACCATTGTTAATGAGTTTGATTTTTTATTAGGCACCCCATACTACTGGCCTTGTGCCACATCTAAACTAAGCTTAGCAAATAACTATACACTGTTAATATGATATCTATTTACAGATAACTTGCAATACTTCACTTAGGCCCTTTCATGAGCTAGAGGGGCGGTCGGAGAGGCCCCCTCAGATCAATCGGTTGGTCACGTCAAGCCCTAGCACCCATACTATTGCCCTTATGGCAAGCCCAAACCCTTCTATCATGTGGGGGCTAGAGGGTGGTTACTGAGGGTCTACATGTGCTGGGAATGACGTTAAACTCTATCTGATGGTGAGGTTCCAGTTTTGGGGAATGTGGAACACCCCTTCATCACCATTGCTCCCTAGTCCACTCTGACCCGGAGCGGTAGTACCTGTTAGGGTCCCATCTATGGGCTAAATAAATAATGTATTTATAAAAAATTGAGTATCCATTAAGAATTGATTTATTTCAAAACTTCATCGGCATTAAATGACCTATTCGTGTATGGAGGCATGTAGTGTAATAGTCGTAGGAAACTGTTTACATTTCAGTGCTAATACTCTTGGGAAAGGTATGAATCCAACTACTCTCCCCAGATTTGGGGGAAATAGCTGGGTGGACTGGGCTCTTAACATTGGCTAGGTAACCAGTCTAGGGAGAGAGAGATTTCAAAAATCTGTTAAACTGCAAAGAAATTGCTCGTGCGGAGGTGTTGAGATATATACATTGTAGCCTTGTGTCAAATCCTACTCGTACTGTATAATATATATATATATATAATATATATATATATATTATATATATATATATAATATATATATATATATATATATGAGAGAGAGAGAGATAATATTACAACTAAATTCGCATTTGTCTTTGGCATTTCTTTGTTTGCTATTGTTTTAATTAAAGTGTCAAATATATTTTTCTGTAATGATTATTTGTGTCTCCTAAGGCGACAACAAAATCGACACTTAAAGTTTTGAAGTTGTCTCAAAATTTTAGAAGGTAAAATAAATATTCTCCTCGTATTCAGGGGAACAAATGCAAATAATCCGAAAAATTTAGAAACATAAATAAAATTATTTTAGAATATTATCAAAATTAGTGTTTCTCGGAGTCCTGTTATTTATTTTTCTTTTCTAAATTACTTTTATATCTACAATTTTTATCGTGGTGTAAGAGTATCCAAGCTAGCAGAGCAGCTCGGTTATTACTGAATAGCGAGTTCTTTTCTCACTGGATACCCTGTACTTGTAGCCGTGTGTCAAACCCTAGGTCGTAGGTTAATTTATATATATACTAGTACAAAATAAAAAACACCCTCCGGGCGATGTAAAAATAGATTTTTGAAACATATTGTCTGAGGGGTGGGAGTAAAAAAAAAAAAATTCAATGTCTGCGAAATTGTACCCCAAGTAACGGTATTTGCCTCTCATTCCACTTACGAGGGCGTAACACAAGAACATTTTTATGTGGGCCCACCCACAAGCCGAAGCTCATGGGTGGTAGGCACAAAAAATGCGTTGATCCCAGTAGGCGCCCCCCGCCTTAATTTTACTTTACCGGTCCAGTGGCCGAAGCACACTGGACCCCGGCCGAGGCCAAGACACTAAGTAAAATCATCAAATTCATTAAAGGATTAAAAAATAAAACAATTTGAAATGTAAACTTTAAATATGTATTAAAATAAAACAAACTATATATAGATATATAATACCAGTCATGTATTTATTAAAACTTTTTTAAAAACGAGGACTGTCTAATGTTGCATGTTCAAATTTTGAGTGTATTTATTCTGTTATGACTATCTTGGGTAATGTGACGTAAGCAGTGACGTAATTTTTGTTACAGACAAAAACCGGAAGCGAATCTCCATTATTAAAAGAATGATGTAAATAAATGTCAGTTCTTCAATCAAAAGTACGTAAGATTCCTATTTGTGGGAGTCTGTGTAGAGATCCAGGCGTAGAACCGTAAAATTGCGAGATGCCAAACTAAATCTTGTTTTTAGCTGAAGATTTCCACAAATTCCGATTTATAAAATACTTATTACTTGAATACAATAAAGGTCTCTAATTAGATAAACAAAGTGAGTTGTTTTTAATTAGTGAAGACTTATACGAGTTGCCATGTCATATCAATTATCGTCTTAGGAAATGAATCGGCCTCCTGAATTCAATCTTGGACAAGAATTTCCGTTTCTTATCCAATACAAACGATTTTCAAACAGAAGTATTTGACTATTTGAAAGGGAGATCCTAGCAGGCACTATTAGTCAAAAACCGGAAGCGAATCTCCATTATTAATAGATATTTTTACAGCTAAATTCGCATTTGTCTTTGGAATATTTCTTTGTTAGCTATTGTTTCTCTAAAAGGAAAAAAATAGAGGGGTCGAAAATAAATATTCGACTCAACAGGTCCTTGTTGAGGGTGGGTACAAAAAACTAGTCAAACGCCTTCACAACAATGTCGTCGTCGTCGTAAGTTTTTAGCAGCTGAAAATCGCAACTCACTTCCTGCCGTCACCCACTTCTACTTATACTACCGTTTCCCCTTAACATCCGGACGTCTGCGCCCAACACACGAGACTGTCGAGCCAATCCCGGCCACCGGAATCCTAGCAGCTATCATCCGGGCACCTGGCGCTTACATACGGGACTGTAGCATCTCGACTTCGGTGCCAATGTGTCACCGTTCGCATTCTGAAGGTCGCGGGTTCGATTCTACAGTCCTACATACCAGGCAAAGCCTAGCCCGCTTCCTTTGAGAATACGGCAGGCCTTCACGTTCGCCACTCACCTCATGTTCTCTGTCACAGTTTCAATTACAGTCCAATATATTTTTCATTTTAAAAATCATTGAGTCTCTTAAGGTGACAACAAAATCAACACTTAAAGTTTTGAAGTGGTCTCAAAAGTCGGTATCAGCCAGACAGCGAAGGAATCTATCCCCTTTTTACTAGCGCTAGACAAGTTGATTGTTTTTAACCTCTGAGGCGGAGCGCCACTCCTACTATCAGGTCCTCGCTTTACTGCACTGATCCCTGTGCTACTCATATGCTGAGTTGGTGAGGACCGCTATCGAACCTGGAACCTTGTGGTTCCTAATCCTTAATGGTAAACCCCTTTCATCCTATGTGCTAGAAGTCGGTGGCCGAGGGACTTAGGTTCCTGGGTATGACGTTGCACTACATATAATGGTAAAATCTAACCAACTAAAATTTAGTTTTCAAAACATAAAATAAATTTTTATTTTCAGTTACTATGAACTGATAGTTGAACAAATGCCAAATTTAAATTTATCGGCTACGAATTCTAAAAAGTTAGTGTATTATATATTTTTTGTTTTCTTTTTCCCAGAATTCCGTAGTCCAAATTTAGCAGTGCTTGTTATACACAACTAATTACGGTAAAAATAAATGTTTACTCGTTTGACAAAACGATTCTCAAATTTTGGAATATTTATTTGTTAGCTATTGTGTCAATTATAGTCAAATATATTTTTCATTTTAATAATCATTAAGTCTCTTAAGGCGACAACAAAATCAACACTTAAAGTTTTGAAGATGTCTCAAAATGTTAGAAGGTAAAATAAACATTCTCTTATTCAGTGAAACAAATGCAAATAATGATTAAGTTAGAAATATAGATATTTAAAAAATCAGAATATAAACTTAGAATATTATAAAAATTGTTTCCCGGAGTCATTTTATTTTTATTTTTGTTTTTATAAAAATTTAAATAAGTTTCTAGTAGGTTTATACAAGAATTTCTTAATCTGATTTCTGTTGAATAAGAAATAATAATTGTATTAGTAATAGTTAAAGTAACTAATTTTCTAATTATTCAAGGGAGCAAAGTTTGGGTACCCGATATGTCGAAAAGGGGGTACCTCAAGAAAAAATTGTAATATTTATCATCTAGATAACATTAATGTATATCTTATTATAATGGAGATTGTGTGTTTTTCTGTCTGTAACCGAAACTATATTACTATACAAATCACAATTCCTTTTGTTATTTACATCATATTCTCCATGATTTTATTTTTATTTAAACCTCAATTATTAATAAAATTATTTTACATCATTAAGACTGTTGAACATATCTACATACTAATAACATGCAATTGTATTTATATATACAACAAAATAGCGTATTACAGTCTGAATGGGAAGGCTAATTTGCATATTGATATTAAATATTTGATTTTAATAAATATATGCTTAGTATTATTGATTTCTAATTGTTTGATTTTATCTTAATGAATATAAGCAAAAATCTCGGGGATGAATCTTAAAAGAAATCCATTAACAAGAAGAAATAACTGTAATAATATTATTTTCTTCCTATTTTAAATAAATAGTTAAATTAGGAAATTTACCACTGAAAAACGGGAGTAATGGAAAATGATGGAAGAGTTGGTTTCAAAGTTGTTCTATTTTTCAATCATACCCCCTCTGTTTCAAATCTTTTTATCTGAATTCTTATTCAGTTTCATTAGCCTTTCTAATTTAATATGATATTTTATTATATTAAAACTTAAATACTTGCACCCGGAGGGTGCATATATTTGCTAGTATATATAATTTATCTATATATCTTCTTATCATGGAGATTGTGTGTTTGTCTATCTGTAACCGAAATTATATCACTACTCAAGTCACAACCCCCTTTAGTTTTTTACGTCATATTCTCCATGAATTTATCTTTATTCAAAGTTTAATTTATTAATAATTAAACTTTGAATAAAGATAAATTCATGGAGAATATGACGTAAAAAAACTAAAGGGGGTTGTGACTTGAGGTTGTGAATTGTTTTACATTCTTAATACTGTTGTCCTTATCTACATACTATTAACATGCAATTGTATTTATATATACAAGAAAATAGCAGTTTACAGTGTGTACGGGAACGCTAATTTGCATATTGATATTAAAAAATGATTTTAATAATTGTGCTTAGTATCATTGATTTCTAATTGTTTGGTTTTATCTTAATGAATAAGAGCAAAAATCTCGGAGATAAATCTTAAAAGAAATCGATTAACAAGAAAAAATAACTGTCATTTTATTCTTTAATTTAACTAAGGAGTTGAACAAGGAAAATTTAACAATGAAAGACGAGAGTGATAAGAGAATAAGTTTCAGTTGTTCTATTTTTCAATTATACCCCCGCTGTTTCAAATCTTTTTATCTGTATTCTTATTTAGTTTTATTAGCGTTTCTAATTCAATATCATATTTTATTACATTAAAACTTAAATACTTGCACCCAGAGGGTGCATATATTTGCTAGTCTAGATAATAAGTTAATTCGAATATTACCATCTATTTTGTTATTGTTTAAAAGAACCACACTAATTAAATCCCAAATTCTGATAGTACCGGGTTCTCGCTTGGTTCCTTCATTGTAGAAGCCCCCCTCTATTTAGATGTACCAGTTTTTTACAATATCACAATTGTTCCTTAAGGGGGCACCTCCCTCTTTTCGGCATACCTGTCCGGTAACTAAACTTGCGACCCCCCCCCCCGAATTATTGAATATCACTAACAAATCCCTTTTTAAATTGTATTCAAAAAAACAATCGGAGACCCGTCGGCTGGACTTCTGCAGGGGAGTAACACCGACACCTAAAGGGGCTACCCGTTGGCCGGGGGTGGCCACCTGTAATACTTAAGGATTGAATCCTGGTGGCTGAGCAGTCCATGGCATGCAACACTAAACTATGACCCTTACTTAGGCTAGATTAGCCGGTCACCCCAAGCATTAGCACCTATATGATTGTCTCAGCTTTATTGCCCTCATGGCAAGCCCCAACAATTTTCATTTTTTTCTAGAAAGCTATGGATGAGGGCCTTCATGTCCTAGGAATTGCGTTAAATTGGATAGACACCCTCCAATCAAACGGCTAGTCACGCCAAACCTTGGCACCTATATAATATCCTGACCCTATTGCCTTTTATCCTATGTGCTAGAAGTCGGTGACTGAGGGACTTAGTTTACTGGGTATGACGCTAAACTACATCTAATGGTAAATCCAACCAAAATTTATTGGGCTAGACGGGTGGTCGGAGAGGCCCCCTCCGATCAATCGGCTGGTCACGTCAAGCCCTAGCACCTATATGATTTTCCCTTATGGCAAGCCCCAACCCCTTTTTATCATATGGGTGCTAGAAGGCGGTGGCTGCGGGTCTACATGTCCTGGGAATGACGTTAAACTCTATCTGATGGTGAGGTTCCTTCATCACCATTGCTCCCTGGTCCACTCTGACCCGGAGTGGTAGTACCTGTTAGGGTCCCATCTATGGGTTAAATAGAAAAATGTATTTATAAAAAAAGTGTATTATCCATTAAGAATTGATTTATTTCAAAACTTTATCGGCATTAAATGACCCACTGAGGTTGATATGCCGTAAAACAAAACAAACCAACAACCAAAATTTGTTTTTTAAAACTAAATTCATCGGGATGGCATAAAGTCGGTATTAGCCAGACAGTGAGGAAGTCTAACCCCTTTTTACTAGCGCTAGACCAAGGAGATAGTTTTTAACCTCTGAGGCGGAGCGCCACTCCTACTATCAGATCCTTACTTTACTGTACTGATCCCTGTGCTACTCATATGCTGAGTTGGTGAGGACCGCTATCAAACCTGGAACCTTGTGGTTCCTAATCCTTAATGATAAACCCCTTTTATCCTATGTGCTAGAAGTCGGTGGCCGAGGGAATTAGGTTACTGGGTATGACGTTACACTACATATAATGGTAAAATCTAACCAACTACAATTTAGTTTTCAAAACCTAAAATAAAATAAATTATTTTTAGTTACTATGAACTGATAGTTGAACAAATGCCAAATTTAAATTTATCTGCTACGAATTCTAAAAAGTTAGTGTATTATATGTTTTTGTTTTCTTTTTCCCAGAATTCCGTAGTCCAAATTTAGCAGTGCTTGTTATACACAACTAATTACGGTAAAAATAAATGTTTACTCGTTTGACAAAAACGATTTCCAAATTTATGGAATATTTGCTTAATATTCGATTTTGGGAATTAATCGATTTTTGCTTGAAATATCTGCAATTTAGTGTAGTACTTTTCTAGAACATTCCGATAATTAAACATCGCTAGAAATGTTGTGGACGTAGACTGTACCCCCCGACGAAAGCGGTATAGTATCACCTGTGATATGCACTGGGTTAAACCTGCGAGATTCTCGTGTGGGGGAATCTGTATGAGAGCCAAAATTCTTATATAAGGCTGGTTGGATAATTTTGGGCACGTACAGATTGAAATACGAGCGTCAGACGGTGCAACACGATGACCTCTGCTCTATGAATGCCAGAATTCCGTAGTCCAAATTTAGCAGTGCCTGTTACACAACTAATTACGGTAAAAATAAATGTTTACTCGTTTGAGAAAAACGATTTCCAAATTTATGGAATGTGAATGCCAGACCTCTGCTCTATATAATGAGAGCCAAAATTCTGATATAAGACTGGTTGGATATTTTGGGCACATACAGATTGAAATACGAGCGTCAGAGGGTGCAAGACGACGAACTCTGCTCTTAGAATGCCAGCCACTACTGCTCTTAGAATGCCAGCCACCACTGCTCTTAGAATGCCAGCCACCACTGCTCTTAGAATGCCAGCCACGCCTGCTCTTAGAATGCCAGCCACGTCTGCTCTTAGAATGCCAGCCAGCTCTTAGATTGCCAGCCACGTCTGCTCTTAGATTGCCAGCCAGCCACGTCTGCTCTTAGATTGCCAGCCACGCCACGTCTGCTCTTAGAATGCCAGCCACGTCTGCTCTTAGATTGCCAGCCACGTCTGCTCTTAGATTGCTCTGCTCTTAGATTGCCAGCCACGTCTGCTTAGAATGCCAGCCACGTCTGCTCTTAGATTGCCAGCCACGTCTGCTCTTAGATTGCCAGAATGCCAGCCACGTCTGCTCTTAGAATGCCAGCCACGTCTGCTCTTAGAATGCCAGCCACGTCTGCTCTTAGAATGCCAGCCACGTCTGCTCTTAGAATGCCAGCCACGTCTGGTCTTAGAATGCCAGCCACGTCTGGTCTTAGAATGCCAGCCACGTCTGGTCTTAGAATGCCAGCCACGTCTGGTCTTAGATTGCCAGCCACGTCTGGTCTTAGAATGCCAGCCACGTCTGGTCTTAGAATGCCAGCCACGTCTGGTCTTAGAATGCCAGCCACGTCTGGTCTTAGAATGCCAGCCACGTCTGGTCTTAGAATGCCAGACACGTACAGATTAAAATACGAACGTCAAAGGGTGCAACACGACGAACTCTGCTCTATGAATGCCAGGCACGTACAGAGAATGCCAGACGACGAGGTCTGCTCTTAGAATGCCAGACGACGAGGTCTGCTCTTAGAATGCCAGACGACGAGGTCTGCTCTTAGAATGCCAGACGACGAGGTCTGCTCTTAGAATGCCAGCCACGTCTGCTTTTAGAATGCCAGCCACGTCTGCTCTATGAATGCGAGCCTAAATTCTGATATAAGACGGGTTGGATATTTTGGGCGCGTACAGATTGAAATACGAGCGCCAGACGGTGCAACACTATGAACTCTGCTCTATGAATGCCGGACCTCTGATGTTGAGACCGCTAGATTTACCTCTCATATTGATATCTTTGGTCAAATATAATCCATTTACCCTCTGGATTTTTATCTCTGGATAATTGTGTATTTCGATTATTTTAGTATGTGTATTAGTCGGACTATTGTCCTCATCTTCATTGTTACTGCACAACATTTCGGTCGATGTGCCCTCCGGCCTTCAGGTATTTCTTGTCGTAATCGGGAGCCATCACGGAACTTTGAACCAAACCGTTTATTCAGTTCACGAGGATATCCTGTTCTCATTCTACTAACCATAGCTGTGGTACAGGTGTTAAGCTGTGTTAATTATTATTCTGTTACTGTTGCCCCTGACCATGATTGAACATGCAGTCTAGAGATAACTGTCGCTTAGAACCGTCTTAACCCAACTGCTTTATCCACTAGGCTATGTGTCTAGTTGGACAATAGATGCATTATTTTAACTAGCAAATATATGCACCCTCCGTAGGGTGCAAGTATTTAAGTTTTAATATAATAAAATATCATATTAAATTAGAAAGGCTAATGAAACTGAATAAGAATGCAGATAAAAAGATTTGAAACAGAGGGGTATGATTGAAAAATAGAACAACTTTGAAACCAACTCTTCCATCATTTTCCATTACTCCCGTTTTTCAGTGGTAAATTTCCTAATTTAACTATTTATTTAAAATGGGAAGAAAATAATATTACAGTTATTTCTTCTTGTTAATGGATTTCTTTTAAGATTTATCCCCGAGATTTTTGCTTATATTCATTAAGATAAAATCAAACAATTAGAAATCAATAATACTAAGCATATATTTATTAAAATCAAATATTTAATATCAATATGCAAATTAGCCTTCCAATTCACACTGTAAACCGCTATTTTGTTGTATATATAAATACAATTGCATGTTATTAGGATGTAGATATGGTCAACACCGGGGGTCCAGTGGCTTCGGCCCTGGATCTTTACGAGTTAATAGCGTCGATCCCAGGGGGCTATCCCCCCAGGCAACACCTGCCCCCTCGATTTAAAGGGGCAGGGCTGGGTTTATTGCCCAGTGCCTGAGGCGCCCCCCTTGAGTGGGAATGCCGACGGGATCGACGCAATTTTTCACCTGCCACTCCATGGGCTTCGGCTCGTGGTGGTCCCACGTTAATAGGGACTTTGTGCCTGACCCGTACAAGTGGGGTACGCGGTAAATATCATGTAGATATGGTCAACAGTCTTAATGATGTAAAATAATTTTATTAATAATTGAGGTTTAAATAAAATCATGGAGAATGTGATGTAAATAACAAAAGGAATTGTGATTTGTATAGTAATATAGTTTCGGTTACAGACAGAAAAACACACAATCTCCATTATAATAAGATATGATAAATCATGTATCAGTAGGTCGCCATGATTAATTGAGGCAAAAATACAAAATAACCTAAGTATTTTTGTAAGATTCGTTATTTTTCCAGATTTTTCAACCTCAAAAATATAGCGAGCGGATTTTATTGATATTTGTTCTTCACTGTTATCCACATTTTTCTTTTATAAACTAGCAAATATATCCACCACAAGTGTGAAACTAAATAAGAATGCTGATAAAAATATTTGAAACAGGGGTGGTGGGATAATCTATATATAAGTAGAACCGATTCTTATTCTTTCATCATTCCCGTCTTTCATTGCTAAATTTTCCTAATTTAACTATTTAGTTGAAATAGGAAGTAAAGAATAAAATTAGTTATTTCTTATTAATGGATTTCTTTTAAGATTTATGCTCGAGATTTTTGCTCATTAAAATCAATTTTTTAAGTCAATATGCAAATTCGCCTTCCCGTTCAAACTGTAAACCGCTATTTTTGTGTGTATATATATATATATATATATATATATATATATATATATATATATATATATATATATATATATATATATATATACACTGCTGGGCGTTAGAATACACCAACTGTACCTCTACAGAGGGGTAGGACTCTACCAATGGGGCCGTGCGTGGTGATCCGTGATGATTAAGGATGGAAAGGCTGGTCGTGTAAAGCCCTAGCATCTATATTATTGCCCTTCTGGCAAACCCACATCCTTTTTATCAAATGGGTGCCAGAAGGCGGTGGCTGAGGGTCTTCATATCCTGGGAATGACGTTAGACTCTATCCGATGGTGAGGTTCTTGTTCTGGGGGTTTGTGGAATGTGGATCACCCCTTATTCAATTCTCCCTGGTCCACTGTTACCCGGAGTGGTAGTACCTGTTAGGGTTCCATCTATGGGTTAAATAGAAATGTTTATAAAAAAAATTGAGTACACATTAAAAATGAGTTTATTTTAAAACTTTGTTGGCAGTAAATGACCCACTGAGATTGATATGGCGTAAAACAAACGAAACGAAACCACAACCCAACTGCCTATTTAATTAATATTAAGCTAAAAAAAAAAATTTTTTAAAAAGGAACTCGTTATACTGTTTATGTATTTTTGGAAGTCGGAACGATTTAATTGAAATTACATTAATTGAAAATGCGGGTGGGGGGTGGGGGAGAAAACTTATCTTGATTGTTTTGACTAAGAGCTAATCCCCCCCCTCCAGGCACCAATTAGCGATTTGTCAAGGAACCACAGCACTAAATGTAGAATTAATTAAATCTAACGGATCCAATGCCTTTGTTATTTGCTATAAAGGAAAACAATTATAAATTATATATAAATAAGTGTATATATGCATACCTGTGTTTGTACATACCTGTATGTATTCTTGTGTGTGTATACGTATGCACACGAGAGTAAGTGTCTACATTCGTATATGTAATAATGTGTGTATATGTGTATACATGAGTGTTTATATAAACATAAGTGTATTTACATCGAAAATCGCAATTCACTTTTAATGTATATATATATACACACATATATATATATGGTAGTTATGTTAGTATCGTTGGGATTCCTATTGTATGGTATTGATTATATTTGTTTATATTTTGGGGTATAATTTGTCATTTGCTATAAAGAATAAAACTATTATAAAGTATATATATATATATATACCTACCTGTGTATGCATACCAGTGTTTGTGTGTACATGTCTGTAACCATATGTATCCATATGTGAGTATGTAAATACGTATATATGTTATATATTTGTGTATATATGTGTAGATGTGGGCTAGTGGTTAGTCGTAGAAAATGGTCTCGTCGATTCGAGTTCAATTCCTAGACGAAGTTGTTGGCATTTCACATAGCGCTAATACCCTTGGGAAAGGTATGAATCAATGTATTCTCCCTCTAGCTATGTGTTAAATAGTTGAGCAGACTGGGCCCTTCAGCCTTGGGTAGGTAACCAATCTAAGAGAGGGATAACTCTGAATTCAAAATTCCTGAGGTCGGTCGTTGATTGGCTTTGTGGCATTCCTTGATGCACCAATTCTTTTTTATCGACTGAGCCAAAAAGTGTGGATGGTCCAACACAAGCCTTCACCACTATAAACAAATCATTCTGTGGATGTTCATTGTATGAACACTCATACGTCGATCGACGGGAGAGTCCATGTGTAGATGCGTAAGCACGTTTTTATAAACATCTTATTTAAATGTATTCAGACCGAAAATCAAATTTCACTCTATTTTTAAAACTTTCACCCCACCCTCATATATATATATATATATATATATATATATATATATATATATATATATATATATATATATATATATATATTGGGGAATAAAAAGGCCTTAAATACCATGTGTATCGTGGTTATGGACCATTTCCACTCGCGAGTATGCTCACGAGCTTCTTCAGACCACTGATATATTTTGTTTAGACAGGCACATGGCCAAAACATATCTAAACAAAATATATCAGTGGTCTGAAGAAGCTCGTTAGCATACTCGCGATTGGAAATGGTCCATAACCACGATACCCATGGTATTTAAGGCCTTTTTATTCGCAAATAACTTTGCTCTGTTTACAATAATTAAACATTGAGCTCTCATACGGAACCTGAACTCTACAACAAACTACGGGTAGAGAATTAGGACCCACCTAGAATCACCTTGTACCAAGAAACTTGGTACCGCCACCAAAGTTATATATATATATATATATATATATATATATATATATATATATATATATATATATATATATCTTATTATAATGGAGACTGTGTGTTTGTATGTCTGTAACCGAAACTATATTCCTACTCAAGTCACAATTCTCTTAGTTATTGACATCAGATTCTCCATGATTTTATTTTTATCTAAACCTCAATTATTAATAAAATTGTCTTACATTATTAATACTGTTAACTATGTCTACATACTGACTAAATGCAATTATATTTATATATACAACAAAATAGCAGTTTACAGTGTGAACGGGAAGGCTAATTTGCATATTAATATTAAAAAATCGAATTTAATAAATATGTGCTTAGTATTATTGATTTCTAACTGTTTGGTTTTATTTTAATGAATATAAGCAAAAATCTCTTCAATGAATCTTAAATGAAATCCATTAACAAGATAAAATAACTGTCATTTTATTCTTTACTTCCTCTTATAACTAAATACTTAAATTAGAAAAAATAACAATGAAAGACGAGAGTGATGGAAGAGTAAGTTTCAGTTGTTCCATTTTTTATTATACTCCCTCTGTTTCAAATCTTTTTATCTGTATTCTTATTTAGTTTCATTAGCCTTTCTAATTTAATACAATATTTTATTACATTAAAACTTAAATACTTGCACCCGGAGGGTGCATATATTTGCTAGTATATATAATTACACACTGTGCCGGGTCGCTCTGTGCTATTGGTCCTATGTAATCGCGTACTACATGTTTCATAGAGTGGAGGGGTGATTGCTTAGCTAGTCCTACCTACCCATCCGTGAAACAACCACTAAAAATCGGCTGGTCACGTCAAACCCTAAGAAATAAGAAATTTTATCTATCAATTGTAGGTACAAGTTATAAAGAATAAGTAAAAGAAAACCTTTATTTTGATGTAGCAGAAGGGCACCGGAATCTGGCGCCTTAGAGTCCCAAGGTTTTCAGGTTAAGAAATGGGACATCTCTTTAATAGACACGTCATCTTTAATCAAGTTTTTATTGTGATTTTTAAAGGAAATTTTCATATACGTTTAAATTCGTGTTTTCTTCTTTTGACATATACTTTAGTCATTTTTGTTTTGATTTTTAGATGAAATTTTCATAAACTTTCTATTCTTTAAAATCCTATGTCAGTGAATCAGAAAATAAAGAAGCAGACGATGTAATTCATGATTGATAAAACTATCGTTAGAGGGAGTAAGTATATTTTTGTTACAGAGTTTATTTTTAAGCAGAGTGGATAAGCATCATCGATGAAACTGACGTTAAATCTAAACTCTTAGTGAAAAGTGGACATGCGCAAGAAATAGATAGATAGATAGATAGAAAGAAATGTATTTATCAATAGTAGGTACAAGTTATAAAGAATAAGTAAAAGAAAAACTTTATTTTTGTTAAACTACTATTGAAGGGAGGCCATGCCTAATAGCGTGAAGCTAAGCCCATGGACACGACCACCCTTGGACGCTCACAGGAAACGATGCAAGACACACCAGACAACACAAACATATAGATATATATCATGAGACAAATTAGCCGTGTGAGAATCTAAATGCAAATCTGTTGTTTATAAGAGGCAATAAAATGCTTTATCAAAACTTTTTTAAGGACAAAATAATTTACCGAAACAAGCTTCACCTTTTCCTCCTTTTCTTCATCAAACAATACCGACTGAACAGTGTTCCAAGAATTAAGTGCATTAAAACGAATCGAATTATGCCCAAAACTAACCGTGTGGATGATAGGGAAATTAAACAAACCAGTTTGGTCAGCACGAGTGACCTGAGCATGGGTGAAGTCAACTGCAAAAGCATTCTGAACAGAAACTGGCATTTTATCGTGGAACAGTTTATGTATGAACAAAATATTTTCACAATGGACCATATCAGAAAATTTGAGAATCTCCACCTATATGATTGCCGCAACCCTATTGCTCTTATGGCAAGCCTTATCTATCAATCTACCACTAGAGGGGGCGAGGATCAAATGTTCTTGAAGGTCATGAAGGCGGAGTTAGCGAACGGATTTGTCTAAGATTTATCTTGCTTAGCTTTTCGTGTGCACAAATTTAAAAAAAGGGAAAAAATCTATATTTAAAAAAAAATTATAAAATGTAATAATTAAAGGAGATTATCATTCTGTTATATATACTAGCAAATATATGCACCCTCCGGGTGCAAGTATTTAAGTTTTGATATAATAAAATATCATATTAAATTAGAAAGGCTAATGAAACAGAGGGGGTATAATCGAAAAATAGAACAACTTTGAAACTAACTATTCCATCATTTTCCATTACTCCCCTGTTTCATTGGTAAATTTTCCTAATTTAACTATTTAGTTAAAATAGGAAGTAAAGGATAATATTACAGTTATTTCTTCTTGTAAATAAATTTCTTTTAAGATTTATCCACGAGATTTTTGTTTATATTTCTTAAGATAAAACCAAACAATTAGAAATCAATAATACCAAGCACATATTTATTAAAATAAAATTTTAAATATCAATATGCAAATTAGCCTTCTCGTTCAAACTGTAAACCGCTATTTTTTGTATATATAAAAACAATTGCATGTTATTAGTACGTAGATATGGTCAACAGTATTAATAATGTGAAACAATTTTTATTAATAACTTAAGGTTTAAAAGAATGAAATCATGGAGAATTTGACGTAAATAATTAAGGGAATTGTGACTTGAGTAGTAATATAGTTTCTGTTACAGACAGAAAAAGCACACAATCTCCATTATAATAAGATATATATATATATATATATATATATATATATATATATATATATATATATATATGATACACTGGATTTTCAGAGCTGATCTCAATTATTCAACTTGAAATTAATTACCTATGTCAAATTTGAAACATAGACCTGAGTTCGCTGCAATTGTAGATCAATTAAATGGACAATTACGTGGGATGGATGTTGTTAATATTTTATAACAGTGCAAAATGATTATTACAGACAAATGAAATCATTAGCATTATAGATCCACAGGTCCTGCTAGTTAAAATTAATAGTCGTCAGTTGAAGTATGTAAAATTTCCTGGGTTTTCTTATTGAACTATTTGGCAATAGCTCTTAACTAAACATAACAAAAGTTGTAATAATTAAATTATCATACTGTTTTATATAGACGGGTCCCGATAGTTAAAAATGATAGTCGTCTGTTGACGTGCGTGAATCAGCGACTCGAGGCGATGGCCTTTTTATGCAAAATGGTAGCCACCGTGCCGGGTCGTTCTATTGGTACTATGTAACCCAGTATTACCTGTTTCATAGTCGTTTTCTGGGTTTCGTATATCAGAGGGGTGATTGCTTGACTAAACTTGCATACACATCTATGAATCTACCGCTAAATATCGGGTGGTCACGTCAAGCCCTAGCACCTATACGATTGTCCCATATTGCTCATGTTCTGGGAATGACGTTAAACTCCCTGGTGGTGAGGTTCCAGTTTTGGAGGTTTGGGGAATGTGGAGCACCCTTTCATCACCATTGCTCCCTGGTCCACTCTGACCCGGAGTGGTAATACCTGTTAGGGTCCCATCTATGGGTTAAATAGAATGTATTTATAAAAAAATTGTATTATCCATTAAGAATTGATTTATTTCAAAACTTTATCGGCATTAGATGACCCACTGAGGTTGATATGCCGTAAAACTAAACCAAACCAAAAACCATATTGCTCTTATGGCAAGCCCCAACTATGAATCTACCGCTAGGAAAACCAAGATAAAATGTTATTTATTGGTATCGGAGGCGTAGTTAGCGAGCTGATTTGTCGAAGATTTATCTTGCTTGCCTTTTCGTGAGCACAAATTTGTAAAAGGGGAAAAAACTATAAAAAAAAAAAAATGTAATAATTAAATCAAATGTGGTGTATATATATATTGTTACACTGGGTTTTCAGACCTGATCCCAATTATTCAACTTGAAATTAATTACCTATGTCAATTTTGAAACATTTTAGACCTGAGTTGGCTGCAATTGTTAATCAATTAAATAGTTGACAATTACGTGGGACAAAGTTAACTTTTAAGCACCCCAGGGGCGACCTGGATTTAGAGGGACATGTTTGGCTTTGCACCGTCAACATCCGGTTGATTGTTACGGTTAGGGGTTAGCAGTTAGTTTTTAAATTAGAAAAATGCGTCTGAAAATCGTCCGGTAACGAACGTCCGGATGTTGACGGTACAAAGCGAAACATGTCCCTCTGACTCCAGGTCGCTTCTGGGGTGCTTAAAGGTAACTTGGTCCAATATCGAATGGGATGGATGGTATTAATATTATATAACAAATAATTATTGCAGACAAATGAAATGATTAGTATTACTAGCAAATATATGCACCCTCTGGGTGCAAGTATTTAAGTTTGAATGTAATAAGATATTATATCAAATTAGAAAGGCTAATGAAACTAAATAAGAATGCAGATCAAAAGATTTGAAATTTAGAACTGAAACTTACTCTTCCATCACTCTCGTCTTTCATTGCTATTTTTTCTAATGTAAGTATTTAGTTAAAATAGGAAGTAAGAATAAACTTAGTTATTTTTTCTTAATGGATTTCATTTAAGATTTATTGAAGAGATTGTTGTTTATATTCATTAAAATAAAATCAAACAGTTAGAAATCAATAACACTGAGCACATATTTATTAAATTCGATGTTTTAATATCAATATGCAAATTAGCCTTCCCTTTCACACTCTAAACCGCTATTTTGTTGTATATATAAATATAATTGCATGTTATTCGTATGTAGATATGGTTAACAGTATTAATAATGTAAAACAATTTGTTAATTATGAAAAAGGTTAAAATAAAATCATGGAGAATGTGATGTCAATAACTAAGGGAATTGTGCCTTGAGTAGTAATATAGTTTCGGTTACAGACATAAAAACACAGAATCTCCATTATAATAAGATATATCTAGATCCCGCTAGTTAAAATTAATAATCGTCTGTTAACGTGTGTAAAATTTCCTGTGTTTTCTAGAGCGGAGGAGTGACTGCTTGACTAATCTTGCCTACTTATCTATGAATCTACCGCTACAAATCGGGTGGTCACGTCAATCCCTAGCATTTATACGATTGCCCCAACCCTATTGCCCTTATGGCAAGCACCAACTATGAATCTACAGCTAGAAATGTTGGCATTCTTTTGTATATAGTTATTTACTAAGCTTTGCTTAGATGTAGCACAAGGCCAGAAGTATGGGGCACCCAGTGAGAATCGAACTCACTAACAATGGTCTACGAATCTAGCCTGCTGACCACTGCACCACATGAGATGCCCTCGTTCTTTCGTATATAGGGTGTGCTCTAATTCCCCCACCTAGATTTATAGACTAGTCAAGGTCCCGTGAGTTATTCCTGCAGCCAATCACTAGCAATACAGCGTGGCTGAGACACTACTTAACACCCCCACCACATTGGACATAAACCTAACTGCACTCATTGAGGACGGACTTCCAGTATTACCAGATGTTTAACAATAACCAGGACTCTTTATCAAGGATACCATTCTACTGGATAAGTGCTCTTGCCTAAGGCCTTCACGATGGCCCCAAAGATTCTAACAAGAAAAAGCCCGGATCAAATGTTATTTACTGGTATTGAAGGCGTAGTTAGCGAGCTGATTTGTCGAGGAATTATCTTGTTTGCCTTTTCATCTGAAAAAAATCATCTGAAAAAGGAAAAAAAAAAATCTATATTGGAAAACTATTTTTCTTATTTTGAACAAATATCAGTTTGCTGACATTTTGGTGGAAAGAAAAATAAACCTTAAATGAATCTTTGGATGATTTATTTTTTTATTTTTCATCTTTTCCTGACATTATAATTTAACTCACCAACTTAGACATAAATATGTTGCCGTTTGAAAATGTTAACTGACATTTGTATAATTAGAAAGTATTGGTGATTCCATTAAGTTGGATGTTTTTCTAAATATCACCCATACAAAGAATCTAATTATCAATGTTATGTATGTATATGTGTGTGTGTGTGTGTGATATATGTATATAAATAAATCTAATGAGTCAGACGAACCTACTAAAAGTTTCGCTTAATGCTCTTCATGGCTAAGATCTGGCTCGGATCTTAGCCCCTGAAGAGCATTAAGCGAAACTTTTAGTAGATTCGTCTGACTCATTAGATTTATCTTTATTATTTGCTCTACTTAGGTATTGAGCACTTTTTACTTATTAGCTTTAGTCTCCTGGTAATTTTATATGAATATATATATATATATATATATATATATATATATATATATATATATATATATATATATATATACTCAAAGAAAACGTTTAAATACCGGTTATATTATTAGTATGAGTTGTCGGTGGGGTGGCCTAATGTCGATATCAGCCAGACAGCGAGGGAGTTTATCCCCTTCTTACTAGCGCGAGACAATATTATTTTATCGTCTGAGGTGGAGCGCCACCCTACCATTAGCTCGTTACTTTATCACTGCTATTCATTCGCTGAGTTGGCGAGGGTCGGCATCGAACCTGTAACATTGTGACTTCTTGGTTGACGCTCTACCGACTGAGATAAACCGGCCCTATATATGAAAATGATTATCAATCTCTTCAATATAGATACCCACCCTGTCGGCTGGGGCGTTAGAATGCACCTCTGCAGAGAGATAAGACTCCCCCAATGGGGCCACCTGTTGGCCGTGGTTGGCGACCCGTGATGCTTAAGGACGGAGTCGTGGTGGATGAGCAGTCCATGACCTGCAACACTCCACTTAGACCCTTACTTAGGCTAGATGGGCGGCCAGAAAGGCCCTCAAATCAATCGGCTGGTCACGTCAAGCCCTAGCTACTATATGATTGCCCCAACCCTATTGCCCTTATGGCAAGCCCCAACCCCTTTTTATCATATGGGTGCTAGAAGGCGGTGGCTGGGAGTCTACATGTCCTGGGAATGACGTTAAACTCTATCTGATGGTGAGGTTCCAGTTTTGGAGGTTTGGGGAATGTGGAGCACCCTTTCATCACCATTGCTCCCTGGTCCACTCTGAACCGGAGTGGTAGTACCTGTTAGGGTCCCATCTATGGGTTAAATAGAAAAACATGATTTTATAAACAAAATTCTATTATGCATTAAGAATGAATTTTATTTTACAGCTTTGTCGGCATTAAATAACCCACCGAGGTTGATATGCCGTAAAACAAACCAAACCAATTTCTATCCAATTTGCACTCTAATAAGGAACTCGTGATTATTACCATATTTCAAGGAATATAATTATCAAATAGTTTTGTTTAGTTTCTTTGTTTTAATGGCATGTCAAACTTTGTGGGTTATTTAATCCCAAAGCTATCCTTGTAGAACAACAAATATCGATTAATATACAAGTAGGGTCACCAACCGCCAACCCTCCTACGCACATTTTGTATTTGAAACTTGACAGATCGTAAAGAATTATTCGTATCGAAGCGTTGTAAGTCGACAGTCTTAACATAACAAAATAACTAAGTGCACAATTCAGCCATAGACACGCTTTAACAAATCATAGTGATCAATCCTAAGAGAATTCGCCATAAAGTAAAGAAACACACAGAATCTTTTTTTTTCTTTGTCCCATGTCACATTCCAAAGTCCCGCCATTTTGTTTAATGCATTTCTATTTCATAGACAACGGTTTTACCGCGTTTTTATCTTTGACAAAACAAGTAGGCATTTTCGAGTGATTCAGATAATTTTTAAAGTGGGGAAGAAAGAAATGTGTCGATAACAAAGACGAGGATTGGCGATTTAATTTTATTTGTATTTATACGCGCCGTTCGTATGTACAGAATTAATTGAGCATTTTCTTGTGAATATTTGTTCGTATTTTGATGCGTAAAAATATAAAAGCTAGGGATTTAGATAACATTTTTTTTTTTAGTGTGAGTTTCTCAATATCTTTTATTTTCTGTCCCCTTTCTGGCCAGCCTATCATGAGAAAATACAACGGAAATAGATTTAAGCCCATGCGCTTAAAATAACAAAATAAAGGACAATCAAGGTGTCTTAGATATATATATATAGTGTGTGTGTATGTAGAGGAATTGAATACAATTAAATGACCAAAAACAACACGCGCAAAACACTGCACATCTGATTAGGTCTTATCAGCAGTCTATACTTATATATATGTATGTGTATGTATGTGCATGTATATGTAAAGTCGTCGGGGTGGCTTAAAGTCGGTATGAGCCAATCGGCGAGGGATTCTATCCCCTTTTCACTAGTGCTAGACCAAGGAGATTGTTTTTGCGTCTGAGGTGGAGCACCACACCTACCATCAGCTCCTTTCTTTATCGCACAGATCCCTGTGTTACTCATACGCTGAGTTTGCGAGGGTCGGTATCGAACTAAGAACCTTGTGGTTTCTAGCCGAACGCTCTACTGACTGAGCTAACCCGGCCCCTATATATATAATTTTTGTGTCTTAAATTAGGAAAGACATGATGGCAACGACATTTGGTAACTGACTTCTCGCCTATTCGATTTTATTTTATATATCAGGAAAAATGCATCTGACGGTATGTGAGTATAAGAAAAAAAAAACAAGTTATTCAGATGAATAATTTAATGTAGGATCCGATGTTAACAAACCAAAACGTTATAACAACGGCTCTTGAATTAAAATATCATCTACCTAGAACTTAATGATATTTAAAAAAATAAAGTAGTACTGTTTTATATTCATGTCGAATGGATAGGACCCACCACTGATTTTGGCATAATTTTTTGGTTTATAAAAAAAAAAAAAAAAAAATGACCCATCCGCGTATTTTTTAACGGTATAAATTAAATGATTAAAGATAAGTTTTTGTTAATTAGAGGATTTAGAAGCCCAGGGTAGATTTCATAAATATATTACTCTTAAGGAAAACACTTTTGATACGTTGATTTTCTTAAATTCAAACAGGGTCTACATCTATACATTGGCTCTTTAAACTTTGATATTGCATGTATGGCCGGTTTAGTTCAGGCGGTAGAGTCCGCTATTGAACAAGTTTCAAAGTTCGATACCGGCCCTTGCCTGCTAAGCGTAAGAGTAGCACAGCTTCTGTACGGTAAAGCGGGGAGTTGACGGTATGAGTAGCGCTCTACCTCGATACATAAAATAATACATAAAATAATCTTTACATTCAGTGCATTCCATTCGAAGGACAATTTTCTTTGTGGTTTTAGACTTTTTGTGCAAAATAGGCTTCGTCTGACCACCATATCCTCTTTGTTTACGATCGTAACGTCGTTTACGTTGAGCCTATAAAGAGGCTTTGCCTGCTTTGTACTGTGACACTTTGTGAAGAGTGTGTTTTCAACATTTTTTTTCACTAGCAAATATATGCACCCTCCGGGTGCAAGTATTTAAGTTTTAATGTAATAAAATATATTAAATTAGAAAGGCTAATGAAACTAAATAAGAATGCAGATAAAAAGATTTGGAACAGAGGGAGTATAATCGAAAAATAGAACAACTGAAACTTACTCTTCCATCACTCTCGTCTTTCATTATTTTTTCTAATTTAAGTATTTAGTTAAAGAGGAAGTAAAGAATAAAATGACAGTTATTTTTCTTGTTAATGGATTTCATTTAAGATTTATTGAAGAGATTTTTGCTTATATTCATTAAAATAAAACCAAACAATTAGAAATCAATAATACTAAGCACATATTTATTAAAATAAATTTTAATATCAATATGCAAATTAGCCTTTCCGTTCACACTGTAAACCGCAATTTTCTTGTATATATAAATATAATTGCACGTTGTTAGTAGGTAGATATGGTCTACAGTGGCCTCGGCCTCTGGACCATTGATACAATTAACGGCGTCGATCCCAGGGGGCCATCCCCCCAGGCAACACCTGCCCCCTTGATTTAAAGGGGCAGGGCTGGGTTTATTGCCCAGTGCCTGAGGCGCCCCCCTTGAGGGGGAATGCCGACGGGATCGACGCAATTTTTCACCTGCCACTCCACGAGCTTCGGCCGTGGGTGGTCCCACGTTAATAGGGACTTTGTGCCTGACCCGTACATGTGGGGTACGCGGTAAATAAAAGATATGGTTAACAGTATTAATAATGTAAAACAATTTTATCAATAATTGAGGTTAAATTAAAAATAAAATCATGATCATTGTGACGTCAATAACTAAGGGAATTGTGACTTGAGTAGTGATATAGTTTCGGTTACAGACAGACAAACAAATAATCTCCATTATAATAAGATTTGCAATAAATTCTGCGGGTTTTGGGTACGTTAACCATCTTGCTCGGTACCCTGAAGAGGTCGGAAAAGTGATCGCAATGTTTCAAACAGGACCATTCTGAAGAGAACTGGACTCCCTGCCATGCACGAAATACTTGTCCAAAGCAACCTGAGATCGGCTGGCCACTTAAACAGACTTGGGGGTGACAGACTGCCAAATCAAATTCTGTACTCTCAACTGAGAGGGATCATGTGGAATTGATAGACCAAAAACACAGGTACAAGAGACACCTGAAGGAGTTTAACATCCCCATAGGCAGCTGACAAGATGCAACAATAAATTGGAGGAAAAGGATTCGCGTGGTATCATCATCGGATACGATGGACAGCTTGTAAAATATTTTTGTACTGTATAAAACTCGTGTCTGTAATTACTTAACTGACTTCAGAATGAAATAGCCCAACAGGGGTTGACGTGCTATAAAACCAACCAGCATAAAATTGTTTAGGTGATAAAGAAAGTGACAATATATTTGTATATATATATTGCAAAATATTGAATGGGATCTATGTTGGATTTAAGTTCTTTTTGTGGGTTTTCGCATTTCATGGGCAGCATTTCACGTGCAGGGTGGAGGAACATTGTAATCGGTTTCCAATGCAATAATTTTTTGTTAAAAATAAATAGGAAAACATGCTGTTAGCAAAGTGAATAGTTTTAGCATTCTATGCATTCGTTACAATGAATAGGCATTTATGATTTTGATTAAAAACTAAATAAAAACATGTCCTTATAAATGAATATATGTATTTATGTGCGATGTGTATATGTATGTGCGTGTGTTCCTGTGCCTGTGTTTGTATCCGTTTATGTATGTGTACGTTTGTGTGTGTATGTATATGTGTGTATATATAGTAGTGTGTGTGTGTTTATGAATTGACACACGCAGACATTTATGAAAATACAGGCGAAAACTTATGCTTTTCGCCTGTGTCTATATTTTAATAAATTCGTGCGTGTCTCAATCCATAAACATTTCATTAGCTTTCATAGAAAATGTTTTTTATTGCCAAGGTGAGAATTGTTGCCCAGGGTTAGTCTATTATGGGGAGGAAAAAAGTTTTTAATTACAATCAGGTGAGAGATGCTGGAATCTTTGTGCAATTCTTCACCTCATATAATCATATATTATAATCTCCTCTCAATAACGCTTATTTCAGGTTGAAAAATACCCAACTATACACAACAACGATCTACGAAACCCACTGGAAGCAACAATAGCCAAGGAAATTTTATGGATTTAGATTATTCAGACCATTGTCCTCATTATCTATACAACGTTTTGGACTGCGCCCTGCGGCAGGTATATCTTGCCGGACTCTGGAGCCCTCTCGAACTTTGGGACCTTATTTTCAAACCCGGGAACCTTATCATAATCGGGAGCAACCAGGGAACTTTGATCTCAAACACTTTATTAAAAATTCCGTGATAGCTCCCGATTACGACGAGAATGTCACCAAGTTTGAGAAGGATCCAGAGTCCGACAAGTAATGCCTGAAGAAGGCCGGAGAGCACATCGATCGAAACGTTGTACATATATTTGTTGAATTAAAAAAAAAATTCTTATACAGGGTCGTCTACAAAGCGTTTCTTTACTGACTGCAGTCTTGCGTAGACCATGTGTTGAACTAAGAGAACTGATGATCACTTAGGAAAAGGGAGACCACCCAACAATGCCTGAAACATGAAGTAACAAAAGTATTAGAGGTGTCTACATCTCCCCCACCGAAGGGGCTTCAGTCCATGTGAGGGCAGTTAGAATTCCTTGAGACCCGGCTTGTTGTATGGTTGTAATCTCCTCAAGGCCCGGGGCATGCTTTGTGTCAATGGAGCACGTTCTGTTGAGGGTGTTCGAGTTGGTGCTCACATACTCGGTACCTGGTTGTGATGGCTCAGGGTGGACAACGGGTTCATTCGATCCAGGTACAGAATTCATTGAGAGGCCTTTGGGTGATTCACGAGGGTTGATGACAACAGTAGTCTCTGCCTGGGTATTCATGGATGCTGAACTTGTGATTGGAACTTCTGGATAAAGTGAGATTGGGTGAGGATATTTGATAGCACTAGGTCAAAGGAACCTGCGGTTCTGCAAGGTTATGCGGCCTGAACCATTGACTTTCACTCGATATTGCCTGTTTGGAAGGACCTCGACCACTCTACCCGTCTTGTTCCACCTGTGTCGACCCAGTTTGCTCTGTATGACTACATCTGTTCCCACCTTAAGGGTTTCAAGTTCTCGGGTGCCAATGTTATATCTGTTGCGGATCTCAGTGTTGCGTTTACACCAACTACGTCCTTCAGCGTTCCACTCACTTCAGTTATTTATGGGCATATTCCCCAAACATCCGCGCCCATCATTCGAACCTCGCACCCGTGTTACGCACAATGGTCTTGCATTCGGATGGACGCATGTAGCCCCCGCCCGGTTTCGACTGGGGGTCCGGTGATATAATAATAGCGTCGATCCCAGGGGGCCATCCCCCCAGGCAACACCTGCCCCCTCGATTTAAAGGGGCAGGGCTGGGTTTATTGCCCAGTGCCTGAGGCGCCCCCTTGAGGGGGAATGCCGACGGGATCGACGCAATTTTTCACCTGCCACTCCATGAGCTTCGGTTTGTGGGTGGTCCCACGTTAATAGGGACTTTGTGCCTGACCCGTACAAGTGGGGTACGCGGTAAATACCATGTAGGCCCCCCAACATACGGGCACCTGAATTGCACCTCGCAACCATCCAGCGCCTAAATCGTATTTCTTTGCATTCGGGAGGGCGCGGGTTCGATTCCGGCAGGCAATGAAGAGGACAATGGCCCGAATAATCAAAATACACATTATCTAAAAAATTAAAAGAATTTAATTTTTTTACGGTATATCAAACTCGGTGGGTAATTTAATGCCGTCAAAGTTTTGAAAGATTCGTTGCGATAGTTTTGTCAAAACTCTATAGCCCCAACTCTTATGTGCTAGAAGGCTGTAGCTGAGTGTCGTATTGTCCAGGATATTCCTTAAAACTTTTTGATGGTGAAGTTTCAATTCTGGAGGTCACGACAATGTGGAGTGCCCCTTTATCATCATATCCCCAGATTCAAGGTTTAAATCTACGGGTTCAACAGAAAAAAAATGATTTTTTTTAAACATTAAGTACCCATCAAGAATTTTAAAACTTAGGATTAAATGACACACACTGAGATCGATATACTGTAAAACAAAAAACAAACTCCCTCTAACTCCTCTAACTCCGGCCACGTCTCTCTCTCTTCTTCGGTGTCTCTCTTCTTCGGTGTGTCTCTCTTCTTCGGTGTCTCTCTTCTCTCGGTGTCTCTCTTCTTCGGTGTCTCTCTTCTTCGGTGTCTCTCTCTTCGGTGTCTCTCTTCTTCTTCTTCTCTCTCTTCTTCGGTCTCTCTCTTTTCTCTCTTCTTCGGTCTCTCTCTTCTTCTTCTCTTCGGTCTCTCTCTTACCAACTTGTTTTGCTACTTTTCTTTTAATATTGAGATCCCATCGAGAATGAATAAAACAAAAGTATCTTTGGAATAAAATGACACAATGGGTTGACATGCCGTAAAAAAAGCAATTGTTTTAGAAACATGAATTATTAGTGGAAATTATTTTATTTAAAAAATTTTTTTTAGCAATTATGAAATTATAATTTTATTTGCTCAAATTGTCATCGGTGAGATTTTCTTTTTTGTTTGGGTATTTCTTTTCAGTAAATATGAGCTTTTATCGTCTTGATTGTTTCTAAGCAGTTTTGTTTCATCCGGGCACTTCTTCCCAATTTTTTTTTATCTTGAAGAATTTATTATGCACTTTAACGTTGCTCTTGTAATGATGCTTTGTGTTGTTTTTTTAAAATTTAAATTCTAAATGTTGCTAGTCTTTCCTAAACGCATTAATTTGTCTCTACGGTAGAAAATGCAAACCTCTCTTAATTCTATGGCAGACGTAATGTCGACTTTAAAAAGTGACAAGAAAGAAACTGACATCTTCCTTTTTGTCTTTCAGTACTTTACTGGTTTTGTCTTGGTACTCTTTTTTTTCCTTACCTTTTGCCAGTCTTTGTAAACATTTTACTTTCTTTTCGTGTCTGTACTCTTTTTTTTCTTTCCGTGTTTGTACTCTCTTCCCCCCCTCTTTCCGGTTTGTATACTGTGTTTACTCTCGTTTGTACTCTCTCCCCCCTCCCTTTCTTTCCGTGTTTGTACTCTCTTCCCCCTGTCTTTCCCTCTTCTCTTTCCGTTTTGACTCTCTCCCCTTTTCCCGTGTTGTACTCTCTTTCCCCCCCCTTTCCGTGTTTTGTACTCTTTTTCCCCCCTCTTTCCGTGTTTGTACCTTTTTTTCTCCCCTCTTTCGTGTTTGTACCCCCCCTCTTCCGTGTTTGTACTCTTTTTTTCCCCTCTTTCCGTGTTTGTACTTCTTTTTTCCCCCCCTCTTTCCGGTTTTTGTTACTCTTTTTTTCCCCCTCTTTCCTTGTTTGTATCTCTTTCTCTTTTCCGTGTTTTGTACTCTTTTTCCCCTCTTTCGTGTTGTACTCTTTCCCCCCTCTTTCCGTGTTTTACTCTTTTTTTTCCCCTCTTTCCTGTTTGTACTCTTTTTTTCCCCCTCTTTCCGTGTTTGTACTCTTTTTTTTCCCCTCTTTTCCATGTTTACTCTTTTTCCCCACTCCATTTTGTACTCTCTTTTTCCCCCCTCTCTGTCGTGCTTGTAACTCTCTCTCCCCCTCTCTGTCCGTGCTTGTACCTTTTTTTTCTTTTTCAGTTTTCGTACTTTTTTTCTTTCTCTCTTTCTCTATTCACTCTTATTCACAATTTCTAATTTAAAATAAAAATCCCTCATTTGATCCCACCGATATAATTTTCCATCCCATCACAGATATTTTTTTTAATTCTTTCCAAAATCCGAATTTCATGTGACCTAATGGAACTCATTTGAAAATTCTTCTGTGACAAGCATTAATGGTATTCTGGCATTACCAATTCCATTGTTTTCTTTATTAGCATCTTTTATTGTTCGACCTGTCATCGTCCACTTCTTCATTAAAGTCTTATTCCTCCTTTCTTCCAAAATGCATTTTACATTTTTTTTTTTTCCGAAACCTTTTCTTGCATTTTATAAAATCAATACTTTTTAATTCGTTTTATTTAATTTCCTTGGAATGTAGTTTAGTTTTCCTTCTTTATTCTCCTTTTTAATTTCATTTTATATTTTTATATCCGATTATTTCTTTCCCAATTTCTTTTTGGATTTTTCAGGTCTCTTTTAATCAGATATTTTTAGGAAAAATTAGTTTAATGACAATAAATCGGTCAGATAAGTAACAGTATTTTAACTAAGCAAAACGGTCCTGTTGGCTGTGGATTTGGAAAATACCGACTGAACCTCTGCAGAGGGGTAAAACTGACTCCGAGTGGTAGTACATGTTAGCCTCCCATCTGTCAAATAGAAAAAAATGTGCTTTAAAAAAATTGAGTACCCATCAAGAATGAACGAAACCAAATATATTCGGCATGAGCAGGAGGTGACACAAGGTCAATTTCTTAAGCGGAGTTTAACAGGTTTTATTCATTCAATCGGCTGGTCACGTAAGGCCCCACCACCTATATGATTGCCCCAACCCTATTGACCTTATGGCAACACCCAATCCTTCTTATCATATGGGTGCTAGAAGGCGGTGGCTGAGGGTCTACATGTCCTGGGAATGACGTTAAACTCTCTGATGTGAAGTTCGTTCTGGAGGTTTGGGGAATGTGGAGCACCCCTTCATCACCATTGCTCCCTGGTCCACTCTGACCCGGAGTGGTAGTACCTGTTAGGGTCCCATATATGGGTTAAATAGAAAAAACATGATTTTTTTTTTTTTAAACAAAATTTTATTATGCATTAAGAATGATTTTATTTCACAACTTTGTCGGTATTAAATAACCCACCGAGTTTGATATGCCGTAAAACAAACCAAGCCAACACGTTTTAAGGGCTAGCAGACAGTTTGTAAGTATATTTAGTGTCCTGGCTGTGTTTTGGGAGGTTCAAGTTTGGAGCTTTGTGGAATGTTGCCATTACTCCAGGTTCACTCTGACCCGGAGTGGTAGTGTCTGATAGGGTTCTATCAACGGGTTAGACAACAAAATGAATTTACAAAATTTGATGTGCCGTAAAAATCCAACCAACCAAAAAGCCACCCCTTATACAACCACCTGCTATGGATCAAATAAGCCCATTAATTCCTATGTCCCCTCTGATCCGGAGGGGTAGTACCTGTTAGGGTCCCATATATGGGTTTAGAATAGAGTATAGGGGGTCAGGGTCCCATATATGGCTTTAGAATAGAGTATAGGGGGTCAGGGTCCCATATATGGGTTTAGTATAGGGGGTCAGGGTCCCATATATGGGTTTAGGGGGTCTGGGTCCCATATATGGGTTTAGAATGGAGTATAGGGGGTCAGGGTCCATATATGGGTTTAGAATGGAGTATAGGGGGTCAGGGTCCCATATATGGGTTTAGAATGGAGTATAGGGGTCAGGGTCCCATATATGGGTTTAGAATGGAGTATAGGGGTCAGGGTCCCATATATGGGTTTAGAATGGAGTATAGGGGGTCAGGGTCCCATATATGGGTTTAGAATGGAGTATAGGGGGTCAGGGTCCCATATATGGGTTTAGAATGGAGTATAGGGGGTCAGGGTCCCATATATGGTTTAGAATGGAGTATAGGGGGGTCAGGGTCCCATATATGGGTTTAGAATGGGTATAGGGGTCGGGTCAGGGTCCCATATATGGGTTTAGAATGGAGTATAGGGGGTCAGGGTCCCATATATGGGTTTAGAATGGAGTATAGGGGGTCAGGGTCCCATATATGGGTTTAGAATGGAGTATAGGGGGTCAGGGTCCCATATATGGGTTTAGAATGGATATAGGGTCAGGGTCCCATATATGGGTTTAGAATGGAGTATAGGGGTCAGGGTCCCATATATGGGTTTAGAATGGAGTATAGGGGGTCAGGGTCCCATATATGGGTTTAGAATGGAGTATAGGGGGTCAGGGTCCCATATATGGGTTTAGAATGGAGTATAGGGGGTCAAGGTTTCATATATGGGTTTAGAATAGAGTATTGGGATTATCTTCCCTTTTCCGGAACAGTTATCTTCTCGGTGCGTTGCTGTTTGTTCCCACTAGGGGACCTCTGGTAGTTAAGCGCGATCATTACAACTTGTCTTCCTCTTTTAGCTGGACGCTTCTCAAGAACTGCTATGGGCTAGTCTATCTACCCCCTTCTCGGTGGGGCTTTTGCCCCCCCCACTTATGTTACTTCAAGTTCTTTATACAGCATGGTTGTTTATACCTAAATATTGTATATGTATGGGCCGGGTTAGCTCAGTCGGTAGAGCCTTCAGCTAGAAACCACAAGGTTCCTAGTTCGATACCGGTCCTCGCCAACTCAGCGTTATGAGTAGTACAGGGATCTGTGCGGTAAAGGAGCTGATGGTAGGTGTGGCGCTCCACCTCAGATGCAAAAACAATCTCCTTGGTCTAGCGTTAGTGAAAAGGGGATAGACTCCCTCGCTGATTGGCTGATACCGACATTAGGCCGCCCCGACGACTTTACTTATTTACATGTTCTATTCTCCTGTACATTATGTATCTTATCGTTTCCATGTGCTGTTATATATATATATATATATATATATATATAAATTAAATGTTTTGTCTCACAACGTGTCGGACTTGAATGTTCAATTAATAACTTTGAATCTTACAAGAGTAAGCAAAAATAATAGCCAAAACATCTTCGGCATAAAATAACCTAGCAAGGGTTGACATGCCGTAAAATCCAACCAACCAATTTACTAATGTCTTTCTTTTTTTTTCTTTTCTAGCTCATCTCTTAATTTTCTTTCTACCGCTGATGGTACACTCTCAAATTCAAGACGATGTTCTACTTAATATCGTAACTAATTGCCCAAAGGCATCCAATGATTCGAAGCATGTCGGTCAAATCTGGGTGATTTCCGACTTTGCCGCTGTGGTAACCTTGAATTGTCTAAATGGAAACATAACTAAGAAGGACCATGCGGAGGTGTCTGTGAAATTCTTCATTACTATTGACCCGGACAACACAAAAGACAAAGACATGTGCGTAATGCACCGGGTAAGTATCCTTTTACGTATTTATCAAGAAAAATGGGTAATTTATGAGGAACTGCGTCCCGGTCTCCTGCCTCAAAAATTGCTACCCGGTGACTCTTAAAATAACGACCCAGCTCAGTCTATTCAAAACTATCCATCTTCATATCTATCTATCTATCTCAATTTGTTCATATTTATCTATATTACTTTAAATACTAAGAATTTTTTTATTCATATTTGTTTAATGTCTTGTTTTTAGTTTAAATAAACAAGAATTACGACAAAAAAACGACCCCCCCCAATACATTTACTTGTCGAAAATATCTATATATCTCCATTTTTTTCATATCTATCTATATTATTTTGTTTATCTATTTCAGTCTATTCCAAACTATATATCCATCTTCATATCTAAACAAGAATTACGACAAATTACGATAAATAAACAAGAATTACGACGAGCTGGGGTTGTTATTTTGATAGTCACCGGGTAGCAATTTTTGAGACATTAGACCAGGACGCACTTTAGTCACTCAGAAAATTTTGTTGGTTGGGTGGTTTTGGGGGTTTCACGGTATGTCAACCCATTGGATACATATTATGTGTGTGCTTCCGGTATGTGTATATATAGGTATATATCATGTTTGTGTGGTGCATATGTGTATATTTATATGTATATATACATTTTTATTACCCTCAACCACCGCTTTCTAGTCGAAAATATCCATCTATCTCCATTTGTTCATATCTAACTATATTATTTTGTTTATCTATCTCTCAGTCTATTCCAAACTATATATCCATCTTCATATCTAAACAAGAATTACGACGAGCTGGGGTTATTTTGATAGTCACCGGGTAGCAATTTTTGAGGGAGTAGACCGGGACGCACTTCCTCATAAATTACCGGAAAATAAATATGGTGACACGAGTTTGTTGTATAAATTTGTGTGTTGAAGTGAGTAATGCACCGGGTAAGTATCCTTTACGTATTTATCAACGAAAATGAATACGGTGACACGAGTTTGTTGTAAAGATTATTCAGCATACGAATTTTCTTCATACGTGTGATAGCACGTGCGATACCCTGCCCTCATCAGCTGCCAACTAGGAGTGATAACACAGTTTCGGTAGCTAAAGCAGGACTGCCACTTCCTAGCGCTACCAAGCAGCTTTCGCCACCGGACAGGGTATTAAAAAATGTAATTCTCTCTCTCTCTCTCTCTCTCTCTCTCTCTCTCTCTCTCTCTCTCTCTCTCTCTCTCTCTCTCTCTCTCATTAGTAAAATGTAAGCTCCTGATTAAGACTGCCAAATATATTTGCCAGTTTGTCACGTTAACCCAACTACAAATATCAGCCAATCTTGTAAATGAACTTAGAGACAGTACACAAAATATAGACAATGTTTTTTATGCACGTCCATTCAATTTCCCTCAACCGAATGTGACACTCATAGACTTTTTCTTAAACAGAACATTTATACTTGTTCATAATGAAGTACATTTTTCTTTCTTTTGCGCCTACCTGACACGACTGAAGAAATGGTTCTCCTGACTTAAAGATATCTTTGGACATTGGTCTTTCTGAAGGTGAAGAACTAACATATTTCGGATTTTCTTTCTAATGGAATTAAACGTAAAGTCATTCGGGGTGGTCTGATATCGGTATCAGCTAAAAAGCGGGAGTCTATCCTATTTTCACTCCGCCCTGTCGGCTGGGGCGTTAGAATGCACCGACTGCAACTCTGCAGAGGTGTAAGACTCTCCTAACGGGGCCACCTGTTGGCCGTGGGTGGTGACCCGTGATGCTTAAGGATAGAACCCAGATGGATGAGCAGTTTATGACTTGCAATACTCCACTTTGGTCCTATCTTGGGCTAGACGGGCGGTCGGAGAGGCCCCCTTCGACCAATCGGCTGGTCACGTCAAGCCCTAGCACCTATATGATTTTCCCAACCCTGTTGCCCTTATGGCAAGCCCCAACCCTATTTATCATATGGGTGCTAGAGGGCGGTGGCTGCGGGTCTACATGTCCTGGGAATGACGTTAAACTCTATCTGATGGTGAGGTTCCAGTTTTGGAGGTTTGGAGAATGTAGAACACCACTTCATCACCATTGCTCCCTGGTCCACTCTGACCTGTAGTGGTAGTACCTGTTAGGGTCCCATCTATGGGTTAAATAGAAAAACACGAGTTGATAAAAAATTTGATATCCATTAAGAATTAATTTTTTCAAAACTTTGTCGGCATTAAATAACCCATTGAAGTTGATATGCCGTAAAACAAAACAAACCAAACCAACCCCATTTTCACTGGTGATATACCAAGGAGATTGTTCGAAACAGGAAAATTGTGGTTTCTAAGTAGACGCTCTACTGATTGAGCTAAACCTAAAATGTAGAAAGGGATAAATTGGTTTTATACTAGAGATGGGATGTACAACTCGAACCAATACCACACGCGTCTATAATCTATCATATACTAGCAGCGGTTACCCGTCGAAGCCCAAGTAGAAAAAAAACACGAGTTCGATCCCCGCAGGATGATTCATAAAAATCCCCACGTAAAAAAAAAGATCTTATTTTAATCCGGCCTGGTGGGAAGTCAGGGAATTCTTTTTTTCGTCATAGTAGAGGGAATGACATCACATAATGATATAGTAAAGTCGTCGGGGCGGCCTAAAATCAGTATCAGCCAGTCAGCGAGGGAGTCTATCCCCTTTTCAATAGCACTAGACCAAGGAGATTATTTTTAGCATCTGGTGTGGAGCGCCACACCTACCATCAGCTCCTTATCTTACCGCACAGATCCCTGTGCTACTCGTACGCTGAGTTGGCGAGGACCGGTATCGAACTAGGAACCTTGTGGTTTCTAGCCGAACGCTCTACCGACTGAGCTAACCCGGCCCCTTTAAGAAATTTTAATTCAATGAAACTAATTTTTTTAAAAATAAGATATAAATGACGCGAATTGATAAATCGCAAATTAATATTTCAAGGAAAAAAAAAAAAACATTAAAGAAATCAAATTAGTGTAAAACGATAAATAATCTTTAAAAAATAACATTAATTCAAAGCGTATCTGATCGAATTATTATAGTATACTATACTATAAATTTGATAAAATCTTACTCCTAAATTTTACTCTTTTACCCGGGCTTCGCCGGGTAGCCGCTGCTAGTATTTTATGAAATAGTAGTTTTGTGTATTGGAGAATTGAAAATAAAGTTCTCGATTATCGGTACAAGAGCTGTATTTATAGAATGGGACGGGTTAGGTCAGTCGGTAGAGCGTTCGACTAGAGACCACAAGGTTCCTAGTTAGATACCAGTCCTCGCCAACTCAGCGTCTGAGTAGCACAGGGATCTGTGCGGTAAAATAAGGAGCTGATGGTAGGTGTGGCGCTCCATGTCAGATGCTAAAAAACACTTTGGTCTAGCGCTATTGAAAATGGGATAGACTCCCTCGCTGACTGGCTGATACCGACTTTAGGCCTCCCCATCGACTTTACTTACTATTTTAAAGTACGATTGGTACCATTGCTTTTCTCCTGACGATAAGTGGCTAACATATTACTTTGAAACCAATGATAACAATCGCACCTTGAATGTATGGTACTCTATAACATATATACGCGTGTGTGACCGGAAATTTAAAGACCTAATAGATATTAACAAAACAGTCTATAAAAAGCGGTTATGGCTATCCTGATTGAATTTTTATGAGCATGCTGTCGATATAGCTTAACGGGTCCAATGAATCAACTATTTTGAAAGTGTGCGATGAAAATCGGGTTAGATGTTTCCCATGAACGGACACGGTCACGACTTTCCTCGACCTCTACGATGACTGGTTGGTTGAAAATCGTGAAAAATTAGGTTTGTCTGGACTTGATCAGCTTTCAAGAACGTCTTTCTCCTCCGAGCTGATTTCGGCTCACATTAAACCGAATAATTTATATTAGCCTCTGGATATTTTTGCTCGACTTCCTTGGCTCTGTCGCCAGGGTCTAGAATACGCAAAGTGAATCCACTGTATAAATAAAATATCTATGAGGGTGAGTCAAAAAGTAATGCTATTTCATTGGGGTCAGGCATAATAAACCACACAGGAACATGTATTCTCTTATTATAATGGATATTGTGTTTGTCTGTCTGTAACGGAAGCTATATTACTATTCAAGACACAATTCCCTTAAATATTTACGTCTCATTCAATATATAAATATATTGCAAATTATATTATCATACAAAAGCATTGGAATTTATTTTGATATATAAATGCATTGCATTTTATAATATCAGGATTATTCATAACAAAAAAAAAGAAATAATTTATAGAAAGAAACAAAAAGTTATAGAAAGAAAAAAGATAGAAAAAGTGAAAAAGAAAGTAATTGTTAGAAAGAAAGAAAAGTTAATTATAAGAGAAAGAAAGATATACATTTTAGGAAGGAAAATATTAAAGTAAAAAGAAAGTAAAGTAATTTGTGAAAAGAAGGAAAAGGTAGAAAGAGAATTTGTGAGAAAGAAGGAAAAGGGTAGAAAGAGAATTGTGAGAAAGAAAAAAAGGTAGAAAGAGAATTGTGAGAAAAGGTAAAAGGAGAAATTGTGAAAAAGAAGGTAAAAGGTATAAAGAGAAAATTGTGAGAAAGAAGGTAAAAGGTATAAAGAGAAATTGTGAGAAAGAAGGTAAAAGGTATAAAGAGAAATTGTGAGAAAGAGGAAAAAAGTAAAAAGATTGTGAGAAAGAAAGAAAAGTAAAAAGAGAAATTGGTGAGAAAGAAAAGAAAAAGTAAAAAGAGAAATTGTGAGAAAGAAGAAAAAAATAAAAAGAAAGAGAAATTGTGAGAAAGAAAGAAAAAGTAAAAAGAAAGAGAAATTGTGAGAAAGAAAGAAAAAAAAAAAGAAAGAGAAATTGTGAGAAAGAAAGAAAAAGTAAAAAGAAAGAGAAATTGTGAGAAAGAAGAAAAAGTAAAAGAAAGAGAAATTGTGAGAAAGAAAGAAAAAGTAAAAAGAAAAGAAATTGTGAAGAAAGAAAGAAAAAGTAAAAAGAAAGAGAAATTGTGAGAAAGAAAGGAAAAAAAAAGTAAAAAAGAAAGTAAAAAGAGAAAAGAAAGAAAGAAAAAGTAAAAAGAGAAATTGTGAGAAAGAAAGAAAAGTAAAAGAGAAATAGAAAGAAATTGTGAGAAGAGAAAGAAGAAAAAGTGAGAAAGAAAGAAAGTAAAAGAAAAAATTGTGAGAAAAGAAAGAAAGTAAAAAGAAAGAAAGAAAGAAATAGAAAGAAAGAAAGAAAAGAGAAAAGAAAGAAAAAAGAAAGAGAAAGTGAGAAAGTAAAAAGAGAAATTGTGAGAAAGTAAAAGAAAGAGAAATTGTGAGAAAGTAAAAGAAAGAGAAATTGTGAGAAAGAAAGAAAGAGAAATTGTGAGAAAGAAAAGTAAAAAGAAAGAAATTGTGAGAAAGAAAGATAGACATTTGAGAAAGGAATATACTAAAAACATGCAATTGTATTTATATATATACAATTTTGTTATATATATTTATATATACAACAAAATGGAGGTTTAAACTGAGAACGGGAATGTTAATTTGCATATTGACATTAAAAGACGGGAGTGATAGTACATGATGGAAGAGTTACTTTCAAAGTGGTTACATAGTTCAATTTTACTCGTTTGTTTCAAATTTTATTTTCATTCATATTTAGTTTCATTAGTGTTTCTAATTCAATAATATCTTATTACATTAAAACTTAAATACATGCACACAGAGGGTGTATATACTTGCTAGTACACCTAAAAAAATGTGCTTAAATATTTTGTTTAAAAAAAAATGAATACTCAACTCGAAGGAAACAATGTTTTCGGTATAAAATAACCCAACAAGTGTTGACACGCCGTAAAATGTGACCAAGCAACTTAAGAGTAGAATTGGACTGCCCCATTAAGTAATGGGGGTTTCTATAGAAAGTCATAAACTATACAACTTACCTCTTCCGATTGTATATAAGAGCCTGGCATTTTAGAGGCCGCAGAACTCGTATTCACGCTGAATTCTGGAAAGTATTTTAATGCAAATACTTATACGAGGGTGAATTAAAAAGTAATGCCATTTTGTTTAGGACAGGTATAATTACCAACACAGGAACATTAAATTGAAGCTGGTCCTCTGTGGATCACATCCCTACTTCTCATAGCTGAGTCAAAAAGTAATGCCATTTTGTTTAGGACAGGTATAATTACCAACCCAGGAACATGTATCATACATCTAAAAAAAATATGCTTTAAATTTTTGTAAAAGAAATTGAATACCCAACACGAATGAAACAATGTTTTCGGTATATATATTTACCAACACCTCCACACGAGCAGGACGTGACACAGGGTCAATTTCTTAAGCGGAGTTCAGCAGGTTTGAATTCAGAGTTTTCCTTCTCCTAGACCGGTTGCCTAACCAAGGTTAAAGAGCCCAGTCTGCCCTACTATTTACCCATAGCTGGAGGGAGAGTAGGATTCATACTTTTCCCAAGGGTATTAGCGCTAAATGAAATGCAATTACCACGTCCAGGATTTGAACTCGGGACGACGAGTCCATTTCCCATGACTTTAACCATTACACAACGCGCTTCCTATAAATGGTTTTCGGTATAAAATAACCCAACAAGTGTTGACACATCGTAAAATGTAACCAACCAACTTTCGAGTAGAATTGGACTATCCCAGTAGGTTCTACCACAAAAAAAGAATCTCACTGGTCTAGCGCTATTGAAAAAGGGATAGACTCCCTCGCCGTCAGGCTGATACTGACAGTAGGCCACTCCGCCTATTGTAACTGGAAGTGGCTACCCAGCGTTGAATGGGAAGTGGGGAGTTCAAAAAGTTAGTCTCATCTATCCATTATTATTGAATCAGGAGTTGGAACCTCACTGGATGCCCCATTAAAATCCCTATTTAAAAAAGGCCTTGTGTTGATCCAGTCACTCTGAAAAGAAAAATTAATGTCTACTATAGGGACTGGGTTAGCTCAGTCGGTAGAGCGTTCGGCTAGAAACCAAAAGGTTCCTAGTTCAATACCAGTCCTTGCCAACTCAGCGTATGAGTAGCACAAGAATATGTGCGGTAAAGTAAGGAGCTGATGGTAGGTGTGGCGCTCCACCTCAGACGCTAAAATAATCTCCATGGTCTAGCGCGAGTGAAAAAGGGGATAGACTCCCTCGCTGATTGGCTGATAGCGACTTTAGGCCGCCCCGACGACTTTACTTTTTTATCTAAAATATTAAATGCAAAAAATATTCTATGCTATTATTTAAAGTTTATTTTTTGATAATCTTCACTAAATCAAAAAATCATTCTGGTGATAGTGAATGTGTATATATATTTACTTTGTCGTTAATTGTTTTATTTTCATAGTTTCCTCCGGACATACATACACACAAACTGCCTTTTTATATATGTAGAAATTGTCTAAATAAATAAAACCTTCAAATTGGTGATACTGAAAGTGTGTGTGTGTATGTATATATATATATATGTGTGTGTGTGTGTGTGATTTGTCGTTAATTGGTTTAGTTTCATAGTTCCTCCGGACATACATACACACAAACTGCTCTTTATATAGGTATGAATGGATGGATCATAATATTCCTCGTTGATGTTGAAAAATAATGCTAATGTAACCGACATCGTTTTTATTATCTCTTGCCCGAGTAGTTATTAGAAAATATTTTTTCGTTTTTATTTATTTTTATTTTTTTAAGTTCTTGTTCGTGGAACACTAACGCGGGAAAAATCTTTACGACAATTTCCGGTTGGACAAAGAAGAACTTCCAGGTTTTCATTGACGATAGTTATGTTGCATTCAAAGTGACAAATATGAAAATTCCTATCATTTATATATTTCCAGTGAATAAATATACAAATATGTTTATTGCTGGAAAGAATACATCCCCTTATACTGTAAATTATTAAATATATATATATTATATATATATATATATATATATATATATGATTGTAGAGGATTGAGTGGAAGGGAAAATAAGTACGCAATAAATGAATGAAAGAAGGAAAGAATAATGGACTGAATGAATGAAGTAAGGAATGACTAAAGTGGTGAACGAGTGAGGAGTTTGAATGTGATAGGTGTGAGTGGGGTTGATTGAATGACTGAAGAAAGCGATTATTGAATGAGTGGAGTGGGCATGAATGAGTGAGGAGTGTGGGTGAGGTGTGAATGAATGAGTTATGTGAATAAGTGTGGTATCTGTGAATGAATGAAGAATGGAATGAAGGAAGGAATAAAGCGATGAGTGAATGAACAAAAAGGGGAAGAAAACAGTGAATGAAGAAAAAGAGGAAGAAAACAATGAATGAAGGAAGAAAGGGATGAGTGATGAAGAAGAAAACAATGAATGAAGGAATAAAGTGATGAATGAAGGAACAAAAAGAGGAAGAAGAAAACAATGAATGAAGGAATAAAGCGATGAATGAAGGAACAAAAAAGAGGAAGAAAACAATGAATGAAGAAATAAAGTGATGAGAGAATGAAGGAACAAAAAGATGAAGAAGAAAACAACGAATGAATGAATAAAGCGATGAGAGAATGAAGAAAAAGAGGAAGAAAACAACGAATGAAGGAAGGAATAAAGCGATGAGTGAATGAAGAAAAAGAGAAGAAAACAAGGAATAAAGCGATGAGTGAATGAAGGAATAAAGCGATGAATGAATGAACAAAAAGAGGAAGGAAAAAAACAATGAAGGAATAAAGCTATGTGGGAATGAAGAAAACCAATACTTCATTTTCTATTCTTTCCTTCCAAATTAAAAAAAAAATTATTCCCTTCCTAATTTTCCTCCTTTTTCATTCATAAATTCATTCATTCTTTTATTACTCATTCTACCTTTCTTTCATTTCTAAAAGAAAAAAAAGTATGAATTTCAATGAGACGGATGCAAATATTTTTAAAGAACTTTCATACCGTTCAGTTTCTTAAGCAGATATTCATAACAACGAACTGCACCCCACCCTCCCCCCAACACAAAAAGAGAACGTCCTCCACATTTTAATTAGAAGAAAACAAGATGGAAACACTGTACGAAAAATTCTTTTATTGTGTTTGTCTTTTCATAGGAAACCAAACTTTTATATATAGAAATAAATCTGTATAAAAACTAAGAATTGCCAGGGCTACATTTTGTGCTTAAAAATCAGCTATCGCGAGATCTCGGACAAACGAGATCTTTTTAATTTCCGGCTTTCTACGCTAGCAAAATACTTTGGATAAGGTTAATGTTTTTCTTTTATTCTCGCTTGAAATCGTTTAGAAAATTTCCAGCAGAAAATTGTCGATATGTCAGCTTTAGGAATTTATTATTTTTCTGTTTATTTTAATGTTTGTATAACTCCTATGGGCAAATTTTCTTATCATACGGTATATTAACTTTAGTGAAAATATGACATATATTTTATGTCTCTCTTTCTATCTCCCTCTGTTATTGAGGAAGACGATTGTTGTGTGTCTCTATTCTGTAGACGTGTAAGATGGCTTCGAGGAAAGTTATTATTTAATTGTAACGTTGTCAGCATTGTCAAGGTGTAGTATATATATATATATATATATATATATATATTATATTTGTTTTTAAGCATGAATATTTGAGTGTTGGTGTTCAAGCTAGACTAATCTTTTTAAAAAATCCTACAAATTTTGAACACCTTTTATATATATATATATATATATATATATATATATATATATATGAGTCAGACGAACCTACTATTAGTTTCGCATAAAGCTCTTCAGGGCTAAAATCTGAGTCTACCTTTCAGATTTTAGCCATGAAGAGCTTTATGCGAAACTAATAGTAGGTTCGTCTGACTCATTAGATTATCTTTATTGGCTCTACTTAGGTATCGAGTACTTTTTACTTATTAGCTTTCTCCTAGCGGTTATATATATATATATATATATATATATATATAATATATATATATATATATATATATATAAATTGTTTTTTCTTTTGGCCAAATACTGTACCAATAGATTAGTTTTGGTGGTACGAATATCTTGGTCCTTTCTTTTTTTTTTTTTTCAAAAAATTTTTTCAAAAAATTTTTTTCTTCCTGGTTGATGTTTGGTAGTAATATTTTTTACAATCAAACTTTCTGCTGGGTTTTTTCTCTCCGCAAGGATTTACCAACACGCTTGGTATATTAAATTATATGCATGTTTTGTAATGGTTAGTCAAAGGAAATTGACTCGACGACATTTCCCATGGCGCTAATACCATTGGGAAAGGTATGAATCCAATTCTCCCTCCAGCTAGGGTAAATAGCAGGGCAGACTGAACTCTTTAACCATGGCTTGGTAACCAGTCTAGGAGAAGGAAAACTCTGAATTCAAACCTGTTAAACTCCGCTTGTGTCGCATCCTGCTCGTACGGAGGTGTTGGTATTATATTATTATATATTATATATTATATAATATATATATATATATATATATTTGTGTTTTAGGTTGGGCGTTATTACGAAGCATTAAAAATATATAAATGAATGAACTCGATATTATAGAGTATTGGATTCACTTTTTTTTAATCATTTTTTGTCATAAATTTTCAGGTTCGTTAGATACCCTTTATCAAATGAATGTTATTCCTGTTTAACGGCTTCCTTGTCTCTGTTGTTATCGACAGCGGCAGCGTCTGTGAAATATTTACTATGTGATACTCCTCATCGAACTCTATCAGAAAATCATATTGGTTTGGCACATTATTTGTGTATATATGTATATATAATCAAACTTCTCCTACGATGCATAAGACGCAGGCCAATTTTTTAGCCAAAATTTTGGGGAAAAAAAGTGCGTCCTATATGCCGTCAAATACGGTAGGTCATTTTTTTTATGATGCGGCGTTTTTCAAAAATCTTAAAAACAATATAAAATATATTTATGTTGTCTGTAAAAACAGCTGTATCATTCATCCCGTATGGTATCATTGTTTACTCTTATTTTCGTACCCGAGAAGTGAAACAAAAACAAAAAAAGACGATACACATGTAAGGGACTAAATGGGGTAGTTTCCCTTGTCACAGGGTTTGGGACTCTTCCGCGTCATGGGTCACATTATGCGGGAACCCCAAAAGATCAGCCTCTTTTCCGAAGCTGACTTGACAATGACGGGCACATCTCTTCAGCACCGCATATTGTGCATACCAAACAATACAGACCCCATTACAGTAAATGGTTTCCAAGTGATAGATATCTCTGGGATGCAGGTTCAATCCTGGTGAAGGGCGATAGATTTGTCTCATGAGCAAATGTTGGCCCATTAGCCTAAAAAAAGTAAGTGGTTTCCACCTATTTTGTATTTCTTACACTTGTACATATGTTTAGCCTCTTGTGACGTTGTATAGCCTGGGGAACCTTTTTTCCCCATATATTTGTAAATCAAATGCTGTATGTCTGTAATTAATGCGTTTGTTGTTATCCTACTGAAATATTCTGTGTTGGGGTACTTTTCCTTTAAGTAACCCAATGCTTTATAAGAACCGGAGTTCATACTCCGTGAGTTTCTTATACAGATACTATTTAGAAAATAATTTATCGATTACGTAGTTAGGCTGACATAAAGAAGGCCCAGCTACTAGTAGGCTTCATAATTTACCGAATTACGAATACGTATACTAACATTAAAATAAAACTAGGCACGTGAATGATCTTACAAGATCTACGGGTCCACCACACCGGAGAAAAAAATCCCTAATATTTCTAAGTTTTAACTTAGTATAAGTCCAGGTGCAGATTTCTATTAAATAGATGAGATTACATTCCAACTAAATAATGGATATTTCGAATTGTCGTTTTTCGATTTAATTCGTGTCACACGTATAGTGACATGTATATATTATATCAATATTTCCTTTCTTAAAGTGGGTTGTGCTGATAGCCCAGTCTTATAAACAACAGATTTGCATTTAGATTCTCACACGGCTAATTTGTCTCATGATATATATCTATATGTTTGTGTTGTCTGGTGTGTCTTGTATCGTTTCCTGTGTGCGTCCAAGGGTGGTCATGTCCATGGGCTTAGCTTCACGCTATTAGGCATGGCCTCCCTTCAATAGTAGTTTTTAAAAAAAAGTTTTTCTTTTACTTATACTTTATAACTTGTACCAACTGTTGATAAATAAATTTCTTATTTTTAGAGATTCTGAATGACGAAAAATCGGTCGAGTTTCGATATCGGCCTGCGACAGCCTCTCACTCATGGCTTATTGCAATGAATATCAAACCTTGACAATCTTAAATCTGAATTTCGTAATGGTTGAGTAACAATCAAAAATGAATGAAACAAAATGTATTCGGCATAAAATAACCCAACAAGGGTTACATGCCGTAACACCCAACCGACCATCATCAGTGTACCATGTAAACTTTTACATACACCTAATCTTTTTTTTGTAGTCTCTCACTCCATGGCTTATTGCAATGAATATCAACTATCCTTACATATGGCAATCTTAAATCGGTAAATCGGAGACAATTAAGATTTGAGCATATTTTAGATAAAGCATACAAAACCTTTGAATATTTTAATCTTGATTGCTTGATTTCGTGATGTCTGTAGAATATTGCGTTTTAAAATGAAATACGACTGGTCTTAAAGCCCGTATCAAGGGGAGAGGGCCAATTATTCGCTTTTGCGACGATGTTGCTAATACCGGTGTCCTCGAAAACAAGACCTACCAGCAAAATAAGACCTAGTGTGGTTTTTCAGGATGATTTTAATATGGAGGCTCTCCTTGAAATGTGCTCTCCCCTTGAACTGCCCTGTCGGCTGGGGCGTTAGAATGCACCGACTGCACCTCTGTAGAGGGGTAAGACTCCCCCAATGGAGCCACCTGTTGACCAAGGGTGGCGACCCGTGATGCTTAAGGATAGAGCCCAGGTGGATGAGCAGTTCATGACATGCAATACTCCACTTTGGCCCTATCTTGGGCTAGACGGGCGGTCGGAGAGGCCCCTCTGATCAATCGGCTGGTCGCGTCAAGCCCTAGCACCTATATGATTTTCCCAACCCTATTGCCCGTATGGCAATCCCCAATCCTTTTTTATCATATGGGTGCTAGAAGGCGGTGGCTGCGGGTCTACATGTCCTGGGAATGACGTTAAACTCTATCTGATGGTGAGGTTTCAGTTCTGGAGGTTTGGGGAATGTGGAGCACTTCATTCATCACCATTACTCCCTGGTTCACTCTGACCCGGAGTGGTAGTACCTGTTAGGGTCCCATCTATGGGTTAAATAGAAAAACATGAGTTCATAAACATTTCTTTATGCATATTATTCATTAAGAATGAATTTATTTCACAAATTTATCGGCATAAATGACTCCATCGAGGTTGATATGCCGTAAAACAAAACAAACAAAACGGAATTTTAACCCTTGTTGGGTTATTTTATGCCGAAGACGTTTGTTTTATTCATTCTTGTTGGTTATTCATAAATTTTAACTAGTTTTAAAAAAAAATTCTTCACCCATAAGTAGTCAGTACTTATTCTCGATAGCAGCCAGACTGCGAAGGAGTCAATCCCCTTTTCACTAACGCTAGATCGTGGAGATTGTTTTTGCGTCTGCGACCTCAAATTACTTTACTAGAACGTAAGGGATTTTGAATTTGCCGCTTCTTCCTTTATAACGCTGCGCGCTACGCCGCCTAGTGCCTACTGGCAAACTCCGGATGTAATTACCTTTCGTGTACCAATTGAGAAATCGACGGAATTTACAGCAAATATTATTGGTCTTGTTTAACGGCATAGAAACCCCGTGGGGTTATTTAATTCCAATTAGTTTTGTATAATTTTTATGGGAATAGTTTGGGGAATGTAGAGTACTCCTTCATCACTCCACTCTCTCGGCTGGGGCGTTAGAATGCACCGACTGCACCTCTGTAGAGGGGTAAAACTCCCCCAATGGGGCCACCTGTTGGCCGTGGGTGGCGACCCGTGATTCTGAGGGATAGAACCCAGGTGGCTGAGCAATTCAAGACTTGCAATATTCCACTTTAGGCTTTTCTTGGGCTAGACGGGCGGTCGGAGAGGCCCCTTCCGATCAATCGGCTAGCCACGTCAAGCCCTAGCACTAGCACCAATATGAATGCCCCAATCCTATTGCCCTTATGGCAACCTCCAATCCTTATCATATAGGTGCTAGAAGGCGGTGGCTGAGTGTTTACATATCCTGGGAATGACGTTAAACTCTATCTGATGGTGAGGTTCCAGTTCTGGAGGTCTGGGGAATGTGGAGCACCCCTTCACTCCCAATGCTCTCAGGTCCACTCTGACCCGGAATGGTAGTACTTGTTAGGGTCTTATCTATCGTTTAAATTGAATGTGTTTATAAAAAAAAAAAATGAGTATCCATTAAAATGAATTTTTCAAAACTTTATCGGCATTAATAAGGCACTGAGGTTGCTATGTCATATGGATTTTAAGGAGCACAACTGGATTCTCTGCTACACCGAGTACACTCTTGTTCTGCCGAGTATTTCAAAGACTACAACTGGATTCTTTGGTTCAAGGAGCCCATGCCCTTGTTCTACATATGATTTCAAAGAATATAAAACTTTGCTACATGAGCGACATTCTTTTTCTACCTAGGATTTCAAGGAATGCAACAGACTTTCTACAACTGGTACCATACCCTTTTCTACCATGGACTAGACGGATGGTGGGAGAGGTCCATTCTGATCAATCGGCTGGTCACGTCAAGCCCTAACACCTATATAATTGCCCTAACTCCATTCCCCTTTTGGGTGCTAGAAGGTGGTGGCAGAGGGTCTTCATGTCCTAGGAATGGCGTTAAACTATCTGATGGTGAAGTTCTTTCATTACCATTGCTCCCAGGTCCACTCTGACCCGGAGTGGTAGTACCTGTTAGTCTTATCTATGGTTTAAATTGAAAAATGTGTTTATGAAAAAGCGTGTATCCAATGGTTGACATGCCGTAAAACAACAAACCAAATCTTGTTCTACCTAGGATTTCAAGGACTAGAAATGGATTCTCTGCCACAACGAGTCCACTCTTGTTCTACAAATTGATTTCCAGGAAGCGCGGTGGTGTACTGGTTATAGTCGTAGGAAATGGACTCGTCGACACGAGTTCAAATACTGAACGAAGCGATAGGAAAGGCATGAATCAAACTATTCTTCCTCTAGCTATGGGTAAATAGTAGGGCAGACTGGGCTCTTTAACCTTGGTTAGGCAACCAGTCTAGGAGAAGGACAACTCTGAATTCAAACGTGGTCACTACTAGAATAGGCACAGTCCTACTTTGTGGTCTATTTCATTTTTTTTTTAAAAAAGACGACTACTGGATTCTCTGCTAAAACGAGTTCATTGTTCTGTCGAGTATTTCAAAGACTACAATTGAATTTTTTGGTACCATGCCCTTGTTCTACCAAAGATTTCAAGTAATGCACCAGACTTACTACTACTAATACTACACCCTTTTCTACCACTGGATTTAACAATAAACCTGCATGCTTAAAACGGCTACCGGAATCGTAACAAACGTCTTGAGGATAAAATAACCCAACAACGGTTGGTATGCCGTAAAATCCATCCAACCAATTCATGCATTCGCTTGATCAGTATTTTGGCTGGCTCTGTATCTTATTCCACTCTGGTCGCTCGATGTCTTTCCAATTATTCCAGGGCGGCTCTCGTTGTTTTATCGTATGCTAGACACGGCTATTTGAATAAGAAGATGAGGCAATCAATTATGGTTAAGGCACTTATAATTCTCTAAGTTCGCAAATTAGGTCTGAGTTTGGAAATAAATAGGATTTCGGTCGTAGATATGATACAGTAAATATGAATTAAATTTACACAAATGAAGAATGATTTTTCATTTGTAATGAATAGATGAAATTCTGGACTAAAGAAAAAGTTAGATATTAAGTTTGGTATGATAATTCGGAATCTTGTAAATACCGAGACCAGACAAAGATTAAAAGACTATCAGAATCCGAGGAATTATTATGAAAAGAAATAAAATAAAGACTAACAATTCAAGCAGGAAAGGATGTTTTAATATTCTATTTCATTTCTTTCTTCTTTTTTTTCTTTTTCCTTTTTATCCTTTTTTTTCCCTTTTTCCCTTTATTCATTCCTTGTATTTTTATGTTACGTTTTTTTTTTTTCTTGCTGTTTTACTGTTTTACGTTGTTTTTTGTTTTTTTTCCTCACCCCCTATGTTTCCTTTCCCACGTCTTAACTCTTAATTTTAACTACGTTGTTCTTTTTTTTCTTTCTTTACCTTATTCTTATGCTACGTTCCTGTTTTTTTTTTTTCTTTTCTTTTTTTTTATTCCTTTTTGTCCTTTTGGCAAAAAGAATAAGTTAGATATTAAGTTTTTGGTATAATATTTTGAATGCTTGTTAATACTATCAGATCCGAGGAAATACTATGAAACAAAGGAATAAAGACGAAGAATTAAAGCAGCGAAGGATATTTTGTAATTCTTTTATTTTTTTATTTTTTCTTTCTTTCTTTTTTTTCTTTCCCTTTACTCATTCCTTAATTTTATGCTACGTTTGTTTTTCTTTGCTGTTTTTCTTTTTTTTTTTTCTTCCTTTCTCTCCCGTGTGTTTCCTTTCCCCAACGTTTACTCTTATTTAACTACGTTTGTTCCTTTTTTTTTTTTTCTGTTTTTTTTTCTTATGTTTTTTTTTTCTTTGCCGTACCTTATTCCTGTATGCTAAGTTTTTTTTTATTTTTTTTTTTTTTTTTTTTTTAACTGTTTTTTTACTATTTTTTTTTTTCTTTTCTTTTTCTCCTTTTTTGTCCTTTCTCTTCCCCTGACTTCCTTTCATCCTGTCCTTTACTTTAAGATATTTCTGTTTGTAATTTGTCTGCTTTCTCCTTTAATTTTGGTTCTCGTCTTTTCTTTTTTTCTCTTTCCCTTTTACTCATCTCCTTTATTTTTATGCTACGATTTGTTTTTTTCTTGCTGGTTATTCTTTTTTTTTTTCTTTTCTCTCCCCGTGTGTTTCGCTTTCACACGTCCATTCCTCTTATTTTAAACTACGTTTGTTTCTTTTTTTTTCTGTTTTTTTTTCTTTTGTTTTTGGCCTTACCTATTCTTTATGCTTTCTGTTTTTCCTTACTGTTTTTTCTTTTCCCTTTCTTTTTATTCCTTTTGTCCTTTTCTCTTCCCTGAAATTCCCTTTCCCCTGTCTTTACTCTTAACTTAAGCTTGCGTTCTGTTTCTCTCGTTTTTTTTGTTTTCGGTTCGTTTCTTTTTTGTATTGCCGTTCGGTTTTTCTTGTTTCTTTCAATTTTGGTTCTGTCTTTTTTTTTTCTTCATTTTTGTTCTTGTTTCTATTTTTTTTTTTAAATTTGATTCTTGTATTTTCTATTTTATTTTTTAAAAGTTTTTTATTTTTAAATTTACAGAAATGAATGATTTTTCATTAGGAATGAATTGCTAAAATTCTGGACAAAAGAATAAGTTAGATATTAAGTTTTGGTATAATAATTTGGAATTTTATAAAAAATACTAATCAGAATCCGAGGAAATACTATGAAACCAAAAGGAAATAAAATAACGAACAATTAAGGCACGAAGGATGTTTTGTAATTCTTTTATTTTTCTTTTTTTTTTTCTTTTTTTCCCCTTTACTCATTCCTTGTGTTTTTATGCTACGTTATTTTATTTTTTTGCTATTTTTTTTGCTATTTTACTTTCTTTTTTCTTTCTCTCCATATATGTTTCCATTCCCACGTAATTATTTTTATTTAAACTACGTTTCTTTTTTTTTCTTTTGTTTTTGTCTTTACCTTACCTTATTCTTCATGCTACGTTTCTGTTTTTCTTACTGGTTTTTTTTAAATTTTCTTTTTATTCCTTTTGTCCTTTTCTCTTCCCCTCGTTCCCTATCTCCTGTCTTTACTCTTATTCAAGATACGTTTCTCTTTTCAATCTATTTTGGTCCGCTTTCTCCTTTTTTTCTTTGTTATTTCGCTTGTTTCTTTTTTTTTTTTTTTGTATTGCCTTTCGGTTTTTCTTATTTATTTCAAATTTTGGTTCTTTGTGTAATTTAAAAAAAAATTGTTTAATTTCAGAAATGAAGAATGATTTTTCAATTAGTAATGAATGCTAAAATTCTGGACTGAAGAATAAAGTATGATATTAAAGTTTGGTATAAATAATCTGGAATCCTATAATATCCAAAGATCAGACAAGATAAAAGAACTATCAGGGAAATTCTATGCCAACAAAGGATTGATTTTGCAGTTCTTTTCTTTTGTTTTTTTTTTTTGTTTTGTTTTTCTTTTTGCTTCGTCTTTCCACAATTTCTGTCCTCTCATACATTTGTTTTTCTTGTTTTTTTTTCCAACATTTTAATTTTTATTTTTCCTTTTTGTAAGTTATTTGTACTAGCAAATATCTGCACCTCCGGGTGCAAGTATTCAGGTTTTGATGTTAATAAAATATTGTATCAAAATTAAATAAACTTTTAGAAAATGATAAACTGAGGGGGTATAATCGAAAAAAATAGAACAGCTTTAAATCTAACTCTTCCATCATTTCATCTCTCTTTCAGTTTATCAATTTTCTAAATAGTTAATAAGTTTGAATACCAATATTTTATTAATCAAAACCTGAATACTTGCACCCCGGAGGGTGCAGATATTTGCTAGTACAATAATACAAAAGGAAAAATAAAAATAAAAATGAAAAAAAGAAAACAAAATGTATGAGAGACAAAAATTGAAAGAAGAGAAAGAAAACAAACAAAAAAAAAAAACAAACAGAAAAGAACTGCAATCATCCTTTGTTGCATAGAATTTCCTGATAGTCTTTTAATCTTTGTCTGATCTTGGTATTTATAGGATTCCAGATTATTATACCAAACTTAATATCTAACTTATTCTTCAGTCCAGAATTTTAGCAATTCATTAAATAATGAAAAATGCATTCTTCATTTTTCTGTAAATTTAAACAATTTTTTTTTTTAAATACAAGAACCAATTGAAAAGAAATAAGAAAAACCCGAAAGGCAATACAAAAAAAAAAAAAAAAAGAAAACAAAGCGAAATTTAACAAGAAAAAAAGGAGAAGCGACAAATAGATTGAAAAGAAAGAAACGTATCTTGAATAAGAGTAAAGGACAGGAGATGGGAACCGAGGGGAAGAGAAAAGGACAGGACTAAAAAGAAAATTTAAAAAAACAGTAAAAGAACAGAAACGTAGAATGAAGAAATAAGGTAGGTAAAGACAAAAACAAAAAAAAAAAGAAAACGTAGTTAAAATAAAAATAATTAAACGTGGGAATTTGGAACATATATGGAGAGAAAGAAAAAGAAGTAAAATAGCAAAAAAAAATAGCAAAAATAAAATAACGTAGCATAAAACACAAGGAATGATAAGGGGAAAAATAGAAAAAAAAGAAAAATAAAAGATTACAAAACATCCTTTCGTGCCTTAATTGTTCGTATTTATTTCCTTTTGTTTCATAGTATTTCCTCGGATTCTGATAGTATTTATAAAATTCCAAATTATTATACCAAAACTTAATATCTAACTTATTCTTTTGTCCAGAATTTTAGCAATTCATTCCTAATGAAAAATCATTCATTTCTGTAAATTTAAAAATAAAAAACTTTAAAAAATAAAATAGAAAATACCAAGAATCAAAAAATTTAAAAAAAAAATAGAACAAGAAACGCAAATTGAGAAGAAAAAAAGACAAGAACGCAAATTGAAAGAAACAGAAAAACCGAACGGCAATACAAAAAAGAACGAAACGAACAAAAAAAAAGAAGAGAAAACAGAAACGAAGCTTAAGTAAAGAGTAAAGACAGGGGAAGGGATTCAGGGGAAGAGAAAAGGACAAAAAGGAAATAAAAAGAAAGGAAAAGAAAAAAACAGTAAAGAACAGAAAGCATAAAGAATAGGGTAAGGCAAAAACAAAGAAAAAAAAAACAGAAAAGAACAAACGTAGTTAAAAATAAGAGGAATGACGTGTTGAAAGGAAACACACGGGGAGAGAAAGAAAAAAAAAGAATAACAGCAAGAAAAACAAACGTGCATAAAAATTTAAAGAATGAGTAAAGGGAAAGAGAAAAAAAAGAAAGACGAGAACAAAATTGAAAGGAGAAAGCGACAAATACAAAACAGAAATGTATCTTAAAGTAAGCAGGAGAAAGGGAAGTCAGGGAAGAGAAAAGGACAAAAAAGGAAGAAAAAAGAAAATAGTAAGAAACAGTAAAAAAAAAAAAAAAAAAAAAAAAAATTTAAAAAAAACTTAGCATACAGAAAAGGTACGGCAAAAGAAAAAAAACAATAAGAAAAACAGAAAAAAAAAAAAGAAAAACAACGTAGTAAAATAAGAGTAATGAACGTGGGAAGGAAACACACGGGGAGAGAAAGAAAAAAAAAAAAAAAGAAAACGCAAGAAAAACAAACGTAGCATAAAAATTAAAGAATGAGTAAAGGGAGAGAAAAATAAAGAAAGAAAAGAAAAAATAAAAAAATAAAAGAATTACAAAATATCCTTTCGTGCTTTAATTCTTCGTCTTATTTCCTTTCGTTTCATAGTATTTCCTCGGATTCTGATAGTATTTACAAGATTTAAAATTATTATACCAAACTTAATATCTAACTTATTCTTTTGTCCAAAAGGACAAAAAGGAATAAAAAGAAAAGAAAAAACAGGAACGTAGCAAAGAATAAGGTAAAAGAAAAGGAAAAAAGAACAAACGTAGTTAAAATAAGAAGTAATGACGTGGGAAAGGAAACATAGGGGTGAGGAAAAAAACAAAAAACACGTTAAAACAGTAAACAGCAAGAAAAAAAAAAAACCGTAACATAAAAAATTACAAGGAAATGAATAAAGGGAAAAAGGAAAAAAAAAGGATAAAAGATAAAGAAAAAAGAGAAAAGAATGAATAGAATTATAAAAACATCCTTTCCTGCTTGAATTGTTAGTCTTTATTTTATTTCTTTTCATAATAATTCCTCGGATTCTGATAAGTCTTTAATCTTTGTCTGGTCTCGTATTTACAAGATTCCGAATTATCATACCAAACCTTAATATCTAACTTTTTCTTTAGTCCAAGAATTTCATGCTATTCATTACAAATGAAAATCTCTTCATTTGTGTAATTTAATTCATATTTACTGTTTATCATATCTACGACCGGAAATCCTAATTTAATTTTCCAAACTCAGACCTAATTTGCGACTTAGAGAATTATATGTGCCTTAACCATAATTGATTGCCTTCATCTTCTTATTAATTTAGGGCCGTGTCTACATACGATAAAACAACGAGAAGCCGCCCTGGAATAATTGGAAGACCATCGAGCGACCAGAGTGGAATAAGATACAGAGCCAAGCCAAAATACTGGAGTCAAGGCGAATGCAATGAAATTTGGTTGGATGGATTTTACCGGCATACAACCTTGTTGGGTTATTTTATCCTCAAGAACGGTTGTTTACGATTCGGTAGCGTTTTAAAAGCATGCAGGTTACTTGTTAATCAAGTGGTAGAAAAGGTGTAGTATTAGTGTGTAAGTCTGGTGGCATTACTTGAAATCTTTGGTAGAACAAGGGCATGGTACCAAAAAATTCAATTGTAGTCTTTGAAATACTCGACAGACAATGAACTCGTTTTAGCAAGAGAATCCAGTAGTCCGTCTTTTAAAAAAAATGAATAGACCCAAGTAGGAACTGTGCCTATTCTAGTAGTGACCAACGTTTGAATTCAGAGTTGTCCTTCTCCTAGACTGGTTTGCATAACAAGGTTAAAGAGCCCAGTCTGCCCTACTATTTACCCATAGCTAGAGGAAGAATAGTTTGATCATGCCTTTCCTATCGCTTCGTTCAGTATTTGAACTCGTGTCGACGAGGTCCATTTGCCTACGAACAATAACCAGTACACCACCGCGCTTCCTGGAAATCAATTTGTAGAACAAGAGTGGGACTCGTTGTGGGCAGAGAATCCATTTCTAGTCCTTGAAATCCTAAGGTAGAACAAATTTTGGTTTGTTGTTTTACGGCATGTCCATACCACTGGATACCGCTTTTCATAAACACATTTTTCAATTTAAACATAGATAAGACTAACAGGACTACCACCCCGGGTCAGAGTGGACCTGGGAACAATGTAATGAAAGAACTTCACCATCAGATAGTTTAACGCCATTCCTAGACATGAAGACCCTCTGCCACCACCTTCTAGCAACCCAAAAGGGAAATGGAGTTAGGGCAATTATATAGGTGTTAGGGCTTGACGTGACCAGCCGATTGATCAGAATGGACCTCTCCCAGCCAATCCGTCTAGTCCATGGTAGAAAAAAGGGTATGGTACCAGTTGTAGAAAGTCTGTTGCATTCCTTGAAAATCCTAGGTAAAGAAAAAGAATGTCGCTCATGTAGCAAAGTTTTATATTCTTTGAAATCAATACGTAGAACAAGGGCATGGCTCCTTGAACGCAAGAATCCAGTTGTAGTCTTTGAAATACTCGCAGAACAAGAGTGTACTCGGTGTAGCAGAGAACCAGTTGTGCTCCTTAAAAATCATATGACATAAGCAACCTCCAGTGCCTTATAAATGCCGATAAAGTTTTGAAAAATTCATTTTAAAATGGATACTCATTTTTTTTTTATAACACATTCAAATTAAACGAATAAGATAAGACCCTAACAAGTACTACATTCCGGTCAGAGTGGATCGCTGAGAGCAAATTGGGAGTGAAGGGGTGCTCGCACATTCCAGACCTCCAGAAGCTGGAACCTCACCACAGATTAGAGTAACGTCATTCCAGGAATATGTAAACATACCAGCCACCGCCTTCTAGCAACTAATATGATAAGGATTGGAGTTGCCATAAGGGCAATAGGTTGGGGCCATTCATATTGGTGCTAGTGCTAGGGCTTGACGTGGCAGCGATGATCGGAAGGGCCTCTCCGACCGCCCGTCTTAGCCCAAGAAGCCTAAAGTGGAATATGCAGTCTTGAATTGCTCAGGCCACCTGGGGTTCTATCCCTCAGAATCACGGGTCGCCACCCAACGCCAACAGGTGGACCATTGGGGGAGTTTTACCGCCTCTACAGAGGTGCAGTCGGTGCATTCTAACGCCCCCAGCCGAGAAGAGTGGAGTGATGAAAGGAGTACTCTAGCATTCCCCAAACTATTCCCATAAAAATTATACAAACTAATGGAATTAAATAACGCCCACGGGGTATATGCCGTTAAACAAGAACCAATATATTTGCTGTAAATTCGTCGATTTCTCAATTTTGGTAACACGAAAAGGTAATTACATCCGAGTTTGCCAGTAGACAACTAGGCGGCGTAGCGCGCAGCGTTTATAAGGAAGAAGCGGCAAATTCAAAAATCCCTTAACGTTCTAGTAAAGTAATTTGAGGTCGTCAGACGCAAAAACAATCTCACGATCCTAGCGTTAGTGAAAAAGGGGATTGACTCACCTTCGCAGTCTGGCTGCTATCGAGAATAAGCCTACTGACTACTTATGGTGAAGAATTTTTTTAAAACCTAGTTAAAATTATGAAGTAACCAACAAGAATGAATAAAACAAACGTCTTCGCACATAAATAACCCAAAAGGGTTAAAATTTCCGTTTTGTTTGTTTTGTTTTACGGCATATCACCTCGTGATGAGTCATTAATGCCGATAAAATTTGTGAAAATAAAATTCAATTCTTAATGAATAATAATGCTAAAAGAAAATGTTATGAACTCATGTTTTTCTTTTTAACCCAAGATGGGACCCTAACAGGTACCTAACCATCGTCTAGAGTGAACCAGGGAGAATGGTGATGAATGAAGTGCTTTCAACATTCCCCAAACCTCCAGAACTGAAACCTACCATCAGAATAGAGTTTAACGTCATTCCACGGACATGTAGACGCCGCAGCCACCGCCTTCTTAGCACCCATATGATAAAAGGAATTGGGGATTGCCATACGGCAATAGTTGGGAAAATCATATAGTGCTAGGGCTTGACGCGACAAGCCGGATGATCAGAGGGCCTCTCCGACCGCCGTCTAGCCCCAAGAATAGGCCAAAGTGGAGTATTGCATGTCATGAATGCCTCATCCACCTGGGCTCTATCCTTAAGCATCAACGGGTCGCCACCCTTGGTCAACAGGTGGCTCCATTGGGGGAGTCTTACCCTCTACAGAGGTGGGCAGTCGGTGCATTCTAACGCCCCCCCAGCCGACGGGCAGTCAAGGGGAAGAGCACATTTCAAGGAGAGCCTCCATGATTAAAATCATCCTGAAAAAACGCAACACTAGGTCTTATTTTGCTGGTAGGTCTTGTTTTCGAGAACACACGGTATTAAGCAACATCGTCGCAAAAAGCGAATAATTGGCCCTCTCGCCCTTGATACGGGCTTTAAGAACCAGTCGTATTCATTTTAAAACGCAATATTCTAACAGACTACACGAATATCAAAAAGCAATCAAGATTAAGAATAATTCAAAGGTTTTGTATGCTTTATCTAAAATATGCTCATCTTAATTGTCTCCGATTTACCGATTTAAGATTGCCATATGTAAGGATAGTTCGATAATTCATTGCAATAAGCCATGGAGTGAGAGACCTACAAAAAAAAAGATTAGGTGTATGTAAAATTTAACATGGTACACTGTGATGGTCGCGTTGGGTGTTACGGCATGTAAACCTTGTTGGGTTATTTTATTGCCCGAATACATTTTGTTTCATTCATTTTTGATGTTACTCCATCCATTACGAAATTCAGTTTAAGATTATCAAGGTTTGATATTCATTGCAATAAGCCATCAGTGAGAAGGCTGTCGCAGGCCGGATATCGAAACTCGACGATTCTTCGTCATTCAAATCTCTAAGAAATAAGAAATTTATTTATCAATAGTTGGTACAAGTTATAAAAGTATAAGTAAAGAAAACTTTAAATTTTGTTAAACTACTATTGAAGGAGGCCATGCTAATAGCGTTGAAGGCTAAGCCCGTGGACACGAACCACCTTGGAGCGCTCAACAGGAAACGATACAAGACACACCAGACCCAAAATATAGATATATATCATGAGACAAAATTAGCCGTGTGAGAATCTAAATGCAAATCTGTTTTTATAAGACTGGGCTTAATCAAGCACAACCCACTTTTTAAAGAAAGGAAATAATTGATAATAATATATACACTAGGTGACACCCCGCCCTATGACGTTAATTTTGTTCAAGAGACACCAATTCAATCGAAAACGACATCGAAAATATCATTATTTAGTGGAATTGTATGTATGTCACCTATTTAATAGACTGCACCTGGGACTTATACTAAGTTAAAACTTTAGCTATATTAGGGAATTTTTTCTTCTCCGGTGTGGTGGACCCGTAAGATAAAGATAAGATCATCCACGTGCCTAGTATTATTTTAATGTAGTATACGTTATTCGGTAATATTCGTAAATTTATGAAAGCCTACCGGTAGCTGGGCTTCTTTAATGTTCAGCTATCTACGTATCGGATACATTATTTTCTAAATAGTATATGTATAAGAAAATCACGGAGTATGAACTCGGTTCTTATAAAGCTTGGGTTACTTAAAGGAAAAGTAACCCCAACACAGATATTTCAGTAGATAACAACAAACGGCATTAATTCAGACATACAAGCATTTCATTTACAAATATATGGGAAAAAGGTCCCCAGGCTATTCAACGTCACAAGTGGCTAAACATATGTAGAGTGTAGAAAGACAAAATAGGGATGGAAAACCACTTACATTTTTTTAGGCGCTAATGGGCAAACATTTTGCTCATGAGACAAATCTATCGCCTTCAACAGGATTAAACCGCAGCCCAGAGATATCTGTCACTTGGAAAAACCATTTTACCTGTATATGGGGTCTGTATTGTTTGGTATGCAACATGTGCGGTGCTGTGAAGAGATGTGACCCGTCATTGTCAAGTCAGCTTCGGAAAAGAGGCTGATCTTTTGGGGTTCCCCGCATAATGGATCTCATGACGCGGAAGAGTCTCAACCCTGTGACAAGGGAAACTACCCCATTAGTCCCTTACCATGGTGTATCGTCTTTTGTTTTTGTTTAAACTTTCTCGTGTACGAAAATAAGAGCGTAAACAAGATACCATAGCGGGATGAATGATACAGCCGTTTTTAACAGACCAACGAAATATATTTTATATTGTTTTTTAAGATTTTTGAAAAACGCGCATCAATAAAAAAATGACGTACGCGTATTTGACGGCATATAGGACCGCACTTTTTTTCCCGCCAAAATTTTGGCTAAAAAAATTGGCCCTGCGTCTTATGCATCGTAGGAGAGTTTTGATATATATACATATATACACAAATAATGTTGCCAAACCAATATGATTTTCTGATAGGTTCGATGAAGGAGTTATCACATAGTAAATATTTCAACAGACGCTGCGCTGTCGATAACAACAGAGACAAGGAAGCCGTTAAACAGGAAATACATCATTTGATAAAGGGTATCTAACGAACCTGAAAATTTATGACAAAAATGATTAAAAAAATAAGTGAATCCAATACTCCATAATATCGAGTTCATTCATTTATATATTTTAATGCTTCGTAATAACGCCCACCTAAACAAATATATATATATATTATATATATATATATATATATATATATATATTAATATACGCACCACTCCGTACGAGCAGGATGCGCACAAGCGGAGTTTAACAGGTTTGAATTCAGAGTTTCCCTTCTCCTAGACTGGTTACCACCATGGTTAAAGAGTTCAGTCTGCCCTGGCTATTTACCCTAAGCTGGAGGGAAATTGGATTCATACCTTTCCCAATGGTATTAGCGCCAAATGGGAAATGGTCGTCGAGTCAATTTCGGCTTTGACTAACCATTACAATGCATATAATTTAATATTACCAAGCGTGGTTGGTAAATCCTTGTCGGAGCAGAAAAACCCAGCAGAGAAGTTTTGATTGTAAAAAAATATACCTAGCGCGCCTACCAACATCAACCAGGAAGAAAAAAAATTTTTGAAAAAAATTTTTTGAAAAAAAAAAAAGAAAAGGGACCAAGATATTCGTACACCAAAAACTAAATGCTATTGGTATACGTATTGCCAAAGAAAAACAATTTATAATATATATATATATATATATATTATATATATATATATATATATATATATATATATATATAACCGCTAGGAAGAAAGCTTAATAAAGTAAAAGTACTCGATACCTAAGTAGAGCCAATAAAAAGATATCTAATGAGTCAGACGCCTACTATTAGTTTCGCATAAAGCTCTCATGGCTAAAATCTGAAAGGTAGACTCAGATTTTAGCCTGAAGAGCTTTATGCGAACTAATAGTAGGGTCGTCTGACTATAATATATACTATAATATATATATATATATATATATATATAAAGGTGTTCAAATTTTGGTAGGATTTTTTAAAAAGATTAGTCCCTAGCTTGAACACCACACTCAAAATATTCGCTAAAACAAATATATATATATAATATATATATATATATATTTATACTACACCTTGACAATGCTGACAACGTTACAATTACAATAATAACTTTCCTCGAAGCCATCTTACACGTCTACAGAATAGAGACACACAACACATCGTCTTCTCAAATAACAAGAAGGGAGATAGAAAGAGAGACATAAAATATATGTTCATATTTTTCACTAAAGTTTAATATACCGTATGATAAGAAAATTTGCCCCATAGGAGTATACAAACATTAAAATAAGAGAAATAATAATTCCTAAAAGCTGACATATCGACAATTTTCTGCTGAAATTTTCTAAACGATTTAAGCGAGAATAAAAGAAAAACATTAACCTTATCCAAAGTATTTTGCTAGGGTAGAAAGCCGGAAATTAAAAGATCTCGTTTGTCCGAGATCTCGCGAATAGCTGATTTTTAAAGCACAATAGTGCTGGCTCTAGTTTTATACGAATTTATTTCTATATATACAAAGTTTTGGTTCCTATGAAAAGACAAACACAATAAAGATTCGTACAGTGTTTCCATCTTGTTTTCTCTAATTAATGTGGAGGACGGTTCTTTTTGTGTGGGGGGAGGGGTGGGTGCATAGTTCTTGTTATGAATATCTGCTTAAAGAAAGCGTGAACGGTAATGAAAGTTCTATTAAAATATTTGCTCCGTCTCATTGAATTCATACTTTTTTTTATATTAGAAATGAAGAAAGGTAGAATGAGTATAAAGAATGAATGAATTTATGAATGAAAGGAGGAAATTAGGAAGGGAATAATTTTTTTTTTAATTTGGAAGGAAAGAATGAAAATGAAGTATTGTTTTCTCATTC
>CM042180.1:49951558-49961558 GCA_023376005.1 Doryteuthis pealeii | reverse complement strand
CAGCATCTTGATTGTTTTTGCCTGTTCCGTGTCACTTCGATTTGGAAGAAAGAATTGGCTTTTTGATTATTTAACGTATATTTGATGAAGTATTGAACACCTCTGTCCTTTGGAGATTCCAATCACGCCTTACTGACTGCCAGAATGGCAGATCTTGGACCATTTCTTTCATTTTTTCCCCTTTATTATTGAGAATGAGTGATCAATAGTAAGTGCGCCAGTTACGCCCTCTGGTGTCGAGGTTCTCAACAAAGGAAGATAATCGAATATTCAGGGTATTTTTATACAGTAACGCCCATATGTATATATATATATCTTTTGGAAAATGTATTTTTTAGGAAGGATACTAATTTGTTCATATACTATTTTGGAAAATGGGCAAAGTTTCATTTTTTGCACAATTCCCAGTGAACCTGTTGTTATTATCAAGCAGAAAATTATGTCGGTAATCTTTAACTAATTCCTCGTAAATTCCTACCATAAAACTTATAGGAAATAACCGATATGCTTATCTTTATATGCACAAATATGTATATATTTGTGTATAATTAATTTGTTTGGTTAATAAATGCACGCAAGATTTTGTTTGAGGGGGATAGAACGAAGTTTCCATTTCAAATTGTTTTTTGTTTTTGTTTTTTGTTTTTGTTTTTTACTCCTTTCATTAATTTGATGATTTTACTTATTTATGATACAACCCTATTGCCCTTATGGCAAGCCCCAACCCCTTTTTATCATATGGGTGCTAGAAGGCCGTGGCTGCGGGTCTATATGTCCTAGGAATGACGTTAAACTCTATCTGATGGTGAGGTTCCAGTTTTGGAGGTTTGGGGAATGTGGAGCACCCCTTCATCACCATTGCTCCCTGGTCCACTCTGACCCGGAGTGGTAGTACCTTTTAGGGTCCCATCTATGGGTTAAATAGAAAAATGTATTTATAAAAAAATTGTATTATCCATTAAGAATTGATTTATTTCAAAACTTTATCGGCATTAAATGACCCACTGACGTTGATATGCCGTAAAACAAAAACCAAACCAAACCAAACTTACTTATGATACAGACCCTCGGATGTTGAATTTTTTTACTCCCACCCGCTATTATCCTCGTACCTCACTTGTACAAGGTCAGGCAAAAGGCCCTATTATCATGGGACCACCCACAAGTAGACACTCATGAGTGGCGGGTGCAAAAAATGCGTTGATCCCGTCGGCATTCCCCCTCAATAAACCCAGCCCTGCCTTTTTAAATCAAGGGGGCAGGTGTTGCTTGGGGGGATGGCCCCCTGGGATCAACGCTATTAATTTAACTTTTGGCAAGTCCAGCGGCCGAAGCTCACTGGACCCTGGCCGACGCTAACTCAGACAATATATTTCAAAAATATTTTTTACGTCGCCTGGAGATTGTGTTTTGTTTTACTTGCTTGTTAGTTTAATGGAACTAGCATTATCGGTTGATATACCACCGGATAATAATTTAATTATTACGACGTTTATTATGTTTACTTAAGGGCTATTACTAAATAGTTCAATATGCAAAAAGTATAATAATCTTGATTTAATTCTCACTCATCTATTCTTTCTTTTCATCTTTACATTATGTTCGGTTGAAATAGATTAGCGTTATCACTTCCATGCGCTCACCCCCTCTCTATATATTTCCTTCATTCTGTCTTATTATATTTTTCATCCCTTTCTTTCTTTATTATATAAATGTTGTATACCCTTCTCTTTACTTCTTTCTTACTTCTTCTATTCTTCGGTCGTCTCTTCTAGCGTCTTTGACATCTTAAGTTCTTCTAGGTCTCTTCTAATATCTCATCTTCGTCTGGAATCTTCTAAGGTCTGGTCTTCTATTGGGGATTTGTCTTTATCAGAAGCCCTGTGTCATTGTTAGTTTTTAGAGGTAATAACACAAGACTACGATTTGCTTTGATCTTACTTTATTTTTAAATCCCCAACCAGACAACTGCGCAGATTAAGACGGGAGCGCGTGTAATGCGACTTACCCTTCCATCGAGCTCGGCTGCTAGTCTCTAACTGACTGAAACTTACTTACTATCTAAACCGGAAGAGAGAGTCCTCTCTAACGGTTCTCACGGCTATCCCCGGAAGATAGGGTTAGGACTGAGGTCAAGCTTGTCAATCAATCTTCAAGGCCGTCAGCTGCACTTAAAACGCCATCTTGTTTCTACACTATTGCATATAAATATTAGGTATCTAATAATTATGTAACAAAAACGGAATGGTCCATTATTTTACTGGGGTGACGACACATAAGAAATGATTTGGGTGGGTAAGCAACACTGGAGAATCAAGATTGCATGATAAAAAGTAATTTACTCATTTCCTTTTCTACTAATCATCAGCACCAAAAAGTGATATTTAATATAATGGAGAATGTGTGTCTAACCAAAACTATTCCACTACTCAAGTCACAAGTCCCTTTAGTTATTTACATCCCATTCTCCGTGCTTTTATTTTTATTTAAACCTCAATTATCAATAAAATCGTTTTACATAATTAATACTATTGGTCTTATTTACAGGTATTTGCCTCTCATCCCACTTATGAGGGCGTGACACAAGGACATTTTTATGTGGGCCCACCCACAAGCCGAAGCTAATGGGTGGTAGGTGGAAATAATTGCGTCGATCCCGTCGTTATTTCCCCTCAAGGGGGCGCCTCAGGCGCTGGGCAATAAACCCAGCCCTGTCCCTTTAAATCAAGGTGGCAGGTATTGCCTGGGGAAATAGCTACCTGGGATCGACGCTATTAACTTGTAAAGATCCAGGGCCGAAGCCACTGGACCCCCACCCCGTTGGCCCGATTTACATACAAATAACATGCAATTGTATTTATATATACAACAAAATAGCGGTTTACGGTGTGAACGGGAAGGCTAATTTGTATAATGAGATTAAAAATTTGATTTTAATAAATATGTGCTTTGTATAATTGATTTCTAATTGTTTGGTTTTATCTTAATGAATATGAGCAAAAATCTCGTGGATAAATCTTAAAAGAAATCCATTAACAAGAATAAATTACTTTAATTTTATTCTTTACTTCCTATTTTATCTAAGTAGGTGAATTAGGAAAATTTATCAATGAAAGCCGGGAGTGATGAAGAAGTAAGTTTTGTTATTCTATTTTTGGATTATACCCCCTTTAATTTCAAATCTTTTTATCTGCATTCGTATTTAGTTCTCTTATCCTTTCTAATTCAATATGATATTGTTAAATAATTATTAGATTCCTAATAATTATTTACAGTAGTGTAGGAATCAAAATCGCTGCTATAAGTTGCAGCCCACGGCCTTGAAGGATGAGTGACAAGGCTTGACCTCATCCTGATCCTTTCCGGTGGATACCGTGAGAATCGGTGGAGAAGACCCTCTTCCGGTTTAGATTAGAAATAGATTTTAGTCAGTTGACGAGAAACCACGACGGTGGTGAGTCGTGTTATACACGCTCCGACTCGATCTGCGCAGGTAGTCTGGTGGGGATTTCGAAATAAAATGTGATCTAAGTAAATCGCAGTCTTGTGTTATTATCTAAAAACTACCAATGACACAGGGCTTCTGATAAAGAGAAATCCCCAATGGAAGACCAGACACGAAGTCCCCAAGAAGAAGTCCAGAAGAAGAGGAGATTTATTTGTCTCATACCCCACCTGTATGGACTGGGCACAAGGCTCCGTTTTAACGTGGGCCCACCCACAAGCCGAAGCTAATAGGTGGGAGAGAACAAAAATTGCGTCGATCCCATCGGCATTTCCCCTCAAGGGGCGCCTCAGGCGCTGGGCAATAAACCCAGCCCTGCCCCCAAAGGGGCAGGTAATGCCTGGAGGGATGGCCCTCTGGGATCGACGCTATTAAAACAAGCCCACCGATCCAGTGGCCGAAGCGCACTGGACCAGAAGAAGAGGAGATGTTAGAAGAGACCTAGAAGAAGACGTAAGATATCAAAGACGTCAGAAAAAGAATAGAAGAATAGAACTAAGAAAGAAGTAAAGAGGTATACAACAATATTTTATTATATTAAAACTTGAATAGTTACATCCGGAGGGTGTATATATTTGCTAGCATTATTAAGAAGCAAAATGGCTTGCAGCATAATGTTTCTCTTGGTAATATCAGCCTCTTATACTATTCCGAAGAATTTGGTCAATGTAAAAGGAAAAAAAAATACTGACTTTAAATTAGCAATGCCATTTTTCAAGACCTTTATCAAATAAATTGGATGGAAAAACATTTCTACTTATTTTATTTATCTATATATTTACTTTTACTATTTTTGATATTTTATTCCATTAACTAAAATACTTCTTTTAGAAAAAAATTTTAAAAAAGTAATTTGATACTAGATTTTCACTTTTCATACAGACATATACAAAATGAATAAAACTTATATATTCATATGTATATGTATATAAATGACAATTTATTAATGGAAATATTAAGAAACACCTTTAGGGAAATATTTTGCAGGACATTTATAAAAAAATGGATAGAAAAAACTTTTTTTAATTTTTGTTTTTTACTATTTTTATACTTTATTCTATTAACTAAAATACATACTTTTTTAAATATAAAAATGCAATTTGAGTTCTACTTTTCATACGGACATATAAAAATAAATCAAAATTATATATTCATACGTATGTATATAAATGACAATTTATTAATGGAAATATTAAGCAGGACCTTTATCAAATGAACTGAGAAGAAAAAATATTTATACATTAATTTTTTTTCTACTATTTTGCTATTTCATTCCATTAACTAAAATACTTCTTTTCGAAAAATATAAAAAGCAATTAGATACTTGATTTTACTTTTCATACCGACATTAAAAAATGAATCAAATTTATATATATATATATATATATATATATATATATATATATATATATATATATATATATATATATATATATATAAGTGACAATTTATTAATGGAAACAAAAATTTTAGTGTACTAAAAATTTGCAAATGTACATTTTTTCACACGCCATCGGAGATGTTTTGAAATTCATTTTAAATTGAAATAAACGTTGGTCTATATTTCTAAGTTGTTATGAACAATATTTGTATTAATTTATCCACGATACACCAACATTGAATGTATGGTAGGAAAGACAAGAAAAATTAATTTACACATACAGAAACATTTGATATATGCATAATATACATACTAATATCTAATAATAGTATGAATAATATATATTCATATAATAATAATGTTAATGATAATCATATCTATGTTAACAATAATAATATCTATGTTCATAATAATAATTTCTATGTTAATAATAATAACAATAATGATATCTATGGTAATAATAATAATAATTATATATATATATGTTAATTATAATAATAATAATAATGATATATGTGTTAATAATAATAATAATAATAATAATAATGATAATAATAATAATAATATAATATAATGATATATATGTTAATAATAATAATAATGATAATATAATAATAATAATGATATATATGTTAATAATAATAATAATGATAATATAATAATAATAATGATTATATATATTAATGATAATAATAATAATAACAATAATGATAATAATATATATATATAATAATAATGATATCTATGTTAATAATAATAATAATAATAATAATAATAATAATAATAATGATAACAATAATGATAATGAATATATGTAAATGATAATAATAATGATATATATGTTGTTAATAATAATGATAATAATATAATAATAATGTATTTGTTAATAATAATAATAATATATGTTAATAATAATAATAACAACAATAATGATATATATGTTAATAATAATAATAATAATAATGTGACCATGATATATATGTTAATAATAATAATAATAATAATGTGACCATGCACAAGGTTCTCCACCCTAGAGATGATAGAGATAGATTGTATGTGTCAAGAAAGGAAGGGGGACGAGGTCTTGCCAACATAGAGGAATGCGTAGAAACCATAATCCAACAACTTGAGGATTACACAAGGAAGAGCAAAGACAAACTACTTATGGCGGCCAACAATAGTAGAAACGGCAGATGGACAAACAGAAAAACGACAAAGACTAGAAAACAAAAATGGGAAGAAAAACAATTGAATATGAAGGGTCCCATCTTTTAAATGGTGCGCAGTGTGCGTCAATACCTCCAACCTACCGAGATAAATAACCAAATATAAATATGTCAAATTTCTCCAGAACCTATTCCTACAGGATGTGAAACAAAGACAATTTTTAAAGCAGTGTTTAACAGGTTTGAATTCAGAGTTTTCCTTCTCCTAGACAGGTTGTCTAACTAAGGTTGAAGAGCCCAGTCTGCCCAACTATTTACCCATAGCTGGAGGGAGTATAGTTGGATTTATAACCTTCCCCAAGGTTATTAGTGCTATGAAAAATGCAATAGCCCTATAGGATTGTCCCAATTCTATTGCCCTTACAAGCCCCAATCCTTTTTTTATCATATATATATTTACCAACCCCTCTGCACAAGCAGGATGCGACACAAGGTCAATTTCTTAAGCGGAGTTCAGCAGTTTTGGATTCAGAGTTTTCCTTCTCCTAGACCGGTTGCCTAACCAAGGTTAAAGAGCCCAATATGCCCTACTATTTACCCATGACTGGAGGGAGAGTAGGATTCATACCTTTCCCAAGGGTATTAGCGCTAAGTAAAATGCAATTACCACGTCCAGGATTTGAACTCGGGGCGACGAGTCCATTGTCCCATGACTTTAACCATTACACCACGCGCTTTATCATCATATATGTGCTAGAAAGCGGTGGTGGAGGTCTTATTGTCCAGAGTATATCTATTTACCCATAGCTGGAGGGAGTATAGTTGGATTTATAACCTTCCCCAAGGTTATTAGTGCTATGTGAAATGCAAACAGCCCTAGCACCTATAGGATTGTCCCAATCCTATTGTCCTTACGACAAGCCCCAAGAATTTGTTTATCATATATGTGCTAAAAAGCAGTGGCGGGGGTCTTATTGTCCTGAGTATTTCATAGTTAAATTCCAGTTCTGGGGGTCTGGGGAACTTGGAGCCCCCATTTGTAACCATAGCTCCCAGGTCCACTCTGCCTCGGGATGGTAGTACCTCCTAGGGTACCATCTATAGGTTAAATAGAAAAATGTTTAAATCAAATTAAGTACTCATCAAGAATACTTGAAACCATATAACTGTGTGCAAATTATTTGTATTACATAGGAATACTTGAAACCATATAACTGTGTGCAAATTATTTGTATTAGATAGGAATACTTGAACCATATAACTGTGTACAAATTATTTGTATTAGATAGGAAAACTTGAAACATATAACTGTGTGCAAATTATTTGTATTAGATAGGAAAACTTGAAACCATATAACTGTGTGCAAATTATTTGTATTAGATAGGAAAACTTGAAACCATATAACTGTGTGCAAATTATTTGTATTAGATAGGAATACTTGAAACCATATAACTTGTGTGCAAATTATTTGTATTAGATAGGAATACTTGAAACCATATAACTGTGTGCAAATTATTTGTATTAGATAGGAATACTTGAAACCATATAACTGTGTGCAAATTATTTGTATTAAATAGAAATACTTGAAACCATATAACTGTGTGCAAATTATTTGTATTAGATAGAATACTTGAAACCATATAACTGTGTGCAAATTATTTGTATTAGATAGGAATACTTGAAACCATATAACTGTGTGCAAATTATTTGTATTAGATAGGAATACTTGAAACCATATAACTGTGAGCAAATTATTTGTATTAGATAGGAATACTTGAAACCATATAACTGTATGAAAATTATTTGTATTAGATAGGAATACTTGAAACCATATAACTGTGTGCAAATTATTTGTATTAGATAGGAATACTTGAAACCATATAACTGTGTGCAAATATTTGTATTAGATAGGAAAACTTGAAACCATATAACTGTGTGCAAATTATTTGTATTAGATAGGAATACTTGAAACCATATAACTGTGTGCAAATTATTTGTATTATATAGAATACTTGAAACCATATAACTGTGTGCAAATTATTGTATTAGATAGGAATACTTGAAACCATATAACTGTGAAAATTATTTGTATTAGATAGGAATACTTGAAACCATATAACTGTGTGTAAATTATTTGTATTATAGGAATACTTGGAACCATATAACTGTGTGAAAATTATTTGTATTAGATAGGAATAAAACAAAAATGTCTCCAACATAAAATGACCTAATGGGGTGACATGCCGTAAAATCCAACCAACCAACCAACCAACCAACCAACCAACCACACGGACTCTAACTATTCTCAACAAAGTATTAGATCTCTTTGTTTTTTGTGTTTTTTTTGTTTTTTCTTTTGTTGTTTTTTTTTTACATTTTTCTCTCAATATTCTCTTCCTGTTTATAAATATTCTTCCTGCTCAGATACCGGGTTAAGATGTCCCTAGGCATTCCAAAGGCATATGCATGCTTCAACATGTCAAATCCGCTTAGAAAGGGTTTAATCTAGAATTCCTTTGAGTTCATATAAAAATATCAACAGGAAAATTATTCCATTTATAGGCATCCATAACCTTTTTGTCTCTATCTCATTGAATAAAAATAAACGCATATATCTTATTATAATGGAGATTGTGTGTTTTTCTGTCTGTAACCGAAACTATATTCCTATCCAGTCACATTCCCTTTGTTATTTACATCACATTCTCCATGATTTTATCTAAACCTCAATTATTAATAAAACTGTCTTACATTATTAATACTGTTAACCACGTCTACATACTGACAACATGCAATTATATTTATATATACAACAAAATAGCGGTTTACAATGTGAATAGGAAGGCTAATTTGCATATTAATATTAAAAAATTGACTTTAATAAATATATGCTTGGTATTATTGATTTATAACTGTTTGGTTTTATTTTAATGAATATAAGCAAAAATCTCTTCAATGAATCTTAAATGAAATCCATTAACAAGATAAAATAACTGTCATTTTATTCTTTACTTCCTCTTATAACTGAATACTTAAATTAGAAAAAATAACAAAGAAAGACGAGAGTGATGGAAGAGTAAATTTCAGTTGTTCCATTTTTATTATACTCCCTCTGTTTCAAATCTTTTATTATACTCCCTCTGTTTCAAATCTTTTTATCTGTATTCTTATTTAGTTTCATTAGCCTTTCTAATTAAATACAATATTTTATTACATTAAAACTTAAATACTTGCCACCCGGAGGGTGCATATATTTGCTAGTGTTTATAATATATACGTACATATACATATAGAAGTATCAGGTTAAGTAAACAAACAAATGTGTTTATTTTTATATGGCTTTAAGCCGACAATTTTTTGAGGATATGTTCTTAATTGAAGTCATACCTAATTTTGAAAATTAATTAGTTAATAATTAATGAATTTAGGCGGGCATATATGTTCAAATGTAAGGCTAAACGAATCGAGAAAATGTCCATCCCTGTATGTACATTTCGACCTATTAGGTCAAATCAGTAAGGTTATAGATATGGGAGACTGCTCCGTGTGTGACTCGAAACCTCGACTGTCAAGCTGACAGGCGAAGTCTCTAACCGTTACACTAGCTTGCCATTACCACATTCATCGTTTGTTTTGAAACTTATTTATATTCCACTTTTTATCGACTTGCTACACGACAGTATGAGGTTAAGTAAACAAACAAATGTGTTTATTGAGGAGTATATATAGGAGTATATATATATATATATATATATATATATATATATATATATATAGTGTGTATGTGTGTGTGTGTGTGGGTGTGGGTGTAAGTGAGAGAGAGGAAATAACAGATGTGGTAAAATCGAACAAAATGTAATTAAAAGTTGAGGAATAAAAGCGGATAAAACACAAATAAATTTATTCAAATAATAAGTTATTTATTATATAAGTTATTAATGACGTTTC
>CM042180.1:49934058-49946558 GCA_023376005.1 Doryteuthis pealeii | reverse complement strand
GTTCATTCGGGTCTCAAACCCGACCAGGGGTAACTGTTAAAGTATAACCACACTGATGAGAGGTGAAACCTCGAAACACGTGTCTGTGGATTACTTATTTATTATATATATATATATATATATATATATATATATATATATAGTAAGCAAAATTGTCGGTGTGGCCTAATGTCGGTATAATCCAGACAGCAAGGAGATTATTTTAGCATCTGATGTGAGGCAGCAACTCAGCGTATGAGTAGGAATATGGTGCCGTAAAGTGGGGAGCTGATGGTAGGTGAGGTGCTCCACCTAAGACATCAAAACAATCTCCCTGGTCTAGCGCCAGTGAAAAGGGGATCGACTCCCTCGCTGTCTGGCTGATACCAACTTTAGTCCAACCCTTACGATTTTATATACTCGTGCGAATGTTGGTATTTGTCCTGAAACCCCACTTATGCAGGACAATCACAAACACACACAAACAGACATACATGCATACATACACACACGCACTTCTTTTTCTCTTTCTCTCTTTCTTTCTCTCTTTCTTACGTTTTCTTTCTTTTTTCTTTCTGTCTTTTTTCCTTTTCTCTTTTCTTTATTTTTCTCTTCTTTTCTTTCTTTCTTTCTTTCTTTCTTTATTTATTTTCTCTTTCTTTCTTTTCTTCTTTCTTTCTTTTCTCTTTCTTTTTCTTCTCTCTTTCTTTCTTTTTCTCTTTCTTTTTCTTTCTTCTTTCTTTCTTTATTTTTCTCTTTTTTCTCTTTCTCTCTTTCTTTCTTTTTCTTTCTTTCTTTTCTTCTTTTTTCTTTCTTTTTCTCTTTTCTCTCTTTCTTTCTTTTTGATCTTTCTTTTCTCTTTCTCTCTTTCTTTCTTTTGATCTTTCTTTTTCTCTTTCTCTCTCTTTCTTCTTTTTGATCTTTCTTTTTCTCTTTCTCTCTTTCTTTCTTTTCATCTTTCTTTTTCTCTTTCTCTCTTTCTTTATTTTTCTCTTTCTTTTTCTCTTTCTTCATTTATTTATTTTTCTCTTTCTTTTTTTCTTTCTATCTTTCTTTTGATCTTTCTTTTTCTCTCTCTCTCTTTCTTTCTTTTTCTCTTTCTTTCTTTTTCTCTTTTCTATCTCTCTTTCTTTCTTTTTCTCTTTCTTTTTCTCTTTTTTCTTTCTTTCTTATTTCTTTCTTTTTCTCTTTCTTTTTTCTCTTCTTTTTTCTCTCTCTCTCTCTCTCTTTCTTTCTCTTTCTCTCTCTCTCTTCTCTCTCCTGCCTATGTGGAGCAACAAACAAACGTAGATCGGCTCCTGGCGTCGAAATTCGCACGAAGATTAGCAACGAACAGATTCCGCTTCAAAGAAGACAATTTTCCCGGAGTTTCCATGTTGAAGAAAATGAAAGAATAATGCTGTTATCAGTAATTGGGGTTTAGGTTAAACTGGAAGCGGCTACCCGGCGTCGCCTGGGTAGAGGGGAACATTTAAAAAAGAAGTTATTCTCGCAGATCCATTGATTGTTTTGTTCTTCCATAACTAATTTGTCTATGATCTAATTAAGAACGTCGCCAATGACGTTCCATTCACTTACTATTCAATATATATATATATACACACACACACACACACACACACACACATATATATATATATATTATATATATATATATATATATATATATATAAAGGTATACAGAGCCGTTGTTCTTACCACTCTTTTTGTACGGCTCGGAGTCATGGACACTGTATCGAAAACAAATTCGGCAGTTAGACGTTTTCCACAAAGGTTGCCTACGAGCAATCTGTGGACTCACCCTCGAAGACAGAATGTCTATTGCTGACCTTTTCACCATATGTAACATTGACGGAATGGAGAGCTTCCTCATAAAATCACAATTGCGCTAGGCTGTTCATGTTTTGCGAATGCATGATGACAGAATACCAAAGATTCTCATGTATAGTCAGCTTGACGGTGGTAAAAGAAATGTGGGTCGACCATTGCTCAGATTTAAGGACAAGCTGAAAACCTCTCAGCTGCAAATATAGATTTCGCTACTTTTGAGAGCACAGCACTCAATCGTGCAATGTGGAGGACTTTGTGTTGCAATGGTATTAAGGATTTTGCAGCATCGGAGGTCACCAAGCTGCGTCAAGCTAGAGAAAGGACTATAGTTTTGGCTAGTGTCCCAGCAATACATTCTAATAATGCATAATGCAATAATTGTTCCATCTGTGGACTTCTTTGCAAGTCATTGGCAGGGCTGAAATGTCACCAGCGATTAACACACAAGGTTAGATGAAAGAGGTTGTCTGAACCTCATACGTCGAAATTGACGGGAGATTCCATCAAATATTAGTAAAATCTTCTTTATTTTTGCTCAAAAACCAAGCCCTGGTGATAGTGAATGTATATATATATTTACTTTGTCGGTAATTGTTTTATTTTTGAAGTTTCCCCCGGACATACACATATACACAACTGCTCTTTAGTTATGTATAGATAAATATATCAGTCATGTATCTTTTTCAAAACAAAACAAATATGCACCGTTGGCTTTTGTTTAACGAGTGATACGACAAGGAATATACATCCTCAAAAAATTACATCATAACAACATTTTAAAGACCCTAGTGTTTCTGTTTGAAAGAACGCGAAATTCAATGTTTTTTTGTTGTTGAAAAAAGCATACATACATACACAGTAAATGCCCTTTATATATGTAAAGATATATTTCTAAAAATGACGCAGGAAATGAGATACACACACACACATATTTATATATATAATTATCGAAGGAGATGAACACACAAGACACAGAGGGATAAAGATCTGGACATATATAGAAGGGAATATCGATATAGAGCTATGCAGAGAACTATGCAGATTTAGATATATAGAGTGATATATATATATATATATATATATATATATATATAGGGTCATCCACAGACACGTGTTTCGACTTATCAAGTCTCTTCAGTGTGGCTAGACATTTTGTAAGCTACCTACAGCCGAAATTGAAATCCGATCGGTTGGGTGTCAGTCCGGGACCTAAACCATTAGGCTATTTTCCCTTACAGAATGCGAATGGGATTTTAACTGATTTTCATACACACATCGCTTTGTGTGTAAAGGCCGTCACATAGTGCTCCATTCCTTAGAGAGAGAGAGAAAGATATATATATATATATATATATATAATATATATATTTATATATATATATATATATAATATATATATATAGAGAGAAGAGAGAGAGAAGAGATAGAGATAGAGATATATAACGGTATATATATATAGAAGAGAGAGCGCGAAAGAGTGAGATAGAGATATACAAAGTATATATATATATATAATACTATATATATATATCATAATATACTATATAAAAGCGTATATTATATACTATATATATATATAATACAATCAAAGTATAATATAATATATATATATTAAAGTAGTATTCTGCAGTAGTGTAAGTATATATATTATAATGATATATATATTCGCTAAAAATAAATGTTTACATATATAGATATAATAATTAGGTATTATCATAAACCGGGTAAATTGTATTATATAATATGATACTTATATTATATATATTGATTTTTTAAATATCATCATATGCTAGGATATTATTAATAAATAATTACTTATAATATGTAATTATAGTTATTAATAAACTTTCGTATAGTATATTCATATATAAATTATTATTATAATANCGGAAGAGATGTGTGTACAATTATTTGTATTAGATAGGAATAATTGAAAACCATATATGTGTGCAAATTTATTTGTATTAGATGGAAAACTTGAAACGATATAATTGTGTGGCAAATATTTGTATTAGATAGGAAACTTGAACATATACTGTGTGCAAATTTTGGTATAATAGGAATACTTGAACCATATAACTGGTTGCAAATTATATTTGTATTAGATAGGAATACTTGAAACCATTATAACTGTGTGCAAATTATTTGTATTAGATAGGAATATTGAAACCAATAACTGTGTTGCAAATTATTTGTATAAATAGAAATACTTGAAACCCAATATAAATGTGAGCAATTATTTGTTTAGATTGAATGACTTGACCATATACTGTGTGCAAATTATTTGTATTAGAATAGATACTTTGAAACCATTAACTGTGTGGAATTATTTGTATTAGATAGGAATACTTGAAACCATATAATGTGAAGCAAATTATTTGTATTGATAGGAACTTGAAACCATATACAGTATGAAATTATTTGATAATAGGATACTTGAAAATATACTGTGTGCAAATTATTTGTATTGAGAATAGGCATACTTGAAACATGATAAGTGTGCAATTATTTGTTTAGTAGGAACTTGAACATATACTGTGTGCAAATTATTTGTATTAGATACGGAATACTTGAAACATATAACTGTGTGCAAATTATTGTTATTATATAGGAATACTTGAAACCATATTAACTGTGTGCATTAATTTGATTAGATGAATACTTGAAACCATATACGTGTGAAAATTATTTGTATTGAGATAGAACTTGAAACCATATAACTGGTGTGTAAATTATTGTATTATATAGGAATACTTGGAAATATAAATGTGTGAAAATTATTTGTATTAGATAGGAATAAACAAAATGTCTCCAACATAAAATGACTAATGGGGTGACATGCGTAAAATCCAACCACAACTCACCACACAACCAACACCACACGGACTCTAACTATTCCAAGCAAAGTATTAGATTTTGTTTTTTGTGTTTTATTTTGTTTTTTTCTTTTGTTGTTTTTTTACATTTTCTCTCATATTCTTCTTCCTGTTATAAATTATTCTTCCTGCTCAGATACCGGGTTAAGAATGTCTGGATTCCTAAAGGGCATATGACTCAACATGTCAAATCCGCTTAGAAAGGGTTTAATCTAATCCTTTGAGTTATATAAAAATATCATAGGAAATTATTCCATTTATAGAATCCATAACCTTTTTGTCTCTATCTCATTGAATAAAATAAACGCATTATCTTATTATAAAGGAGATTGTGTGTTTTTTCTGTCTGTAACCGATACTATTTCTACATCACATTCCCTTAGTTTTGACATCAATTCTCATGATTTTATCTACCCCCTACAAAAAATTAATTTTAATAAAAAAACTGTCTTTAACATTAATTTAATACTTTTGTACCACTTACTACCTGAAACATGGCCATTATATTTATATATACACAAAATGCGGTTTTTACAATGTGAATAGGAAGCTAATTTGGCATATTATTTAAAAAATTGACTTTAAGTAAATATATGCTTTTGTATTTTGATTTATAACTGTTTGGTTTTATTTTAATGAATATAAGGCAAAATCCTCTTAATGAACTCTTAATGAAATCCATTAAGAAGAATAATAACTGCATTTTATTCTTTACTTCCTCTTATAACTGAATACTTAAATGTGTCGAGAGTGATGGAAGAGTAAATTTCAGTTGTTCCATTTTTATTATACTCCGCTTCTGTTTCAAATCTTTATTATACTCCCTCTGTTTTCAATTCCTTTTGATTTTTTATCGTTATTTTAAAAATTTAAATTCATTAGCTTTCTAATTTAAATACATTATTTATTTACATTAATATAATACTGCACACCGGAGGGTGCCATATATTTGCTAGCTGTTTATAATATATATCGTACATATACATATAGAAGTATCAGGTTAAGTAAACAAACAAATGTGTTTAGTTTTTATATGGCTTTAAGCCGAGCATTTTTTGAGATATTTCTTAATTGAAGTCCATACCTAATTTTGAAAATTATTAGTTTAATAATTATGAATTTAGGCGGGCCAATATTAAAGTAAGGCTAAACGAATCGAGAAATATGTCATCCCTGTAGTCACATTTCTCACCTATTAGGTCAAATCAGTAAGTGTATAGATATGGAGACTGCTCGTGTGTGATCGAACCTCGACTGTTCAAGCTGACAGGCGAAGTTCTAACCGGTTAACTAGCTTGCAATTCCCACTTCTTCGTTTGTTTTGAAACTTATTATATTCCACACTTTTTATCCACTTCTACACGACAAGTATGATACGGTAAAACAACAATGTGTTTATTGAGGAGTATATATAGAGAGTATATACTATATATATATATTAAGATATATATTAATAATATATAGTGGTAGTTGTGTGTGTGTGTGGGTGTGGGTGTAAGTGAGAAAGAGGAAATAACAGATTGTGGTAAAAATCGAACAAAAGTATTAAAAGTTGAGGATATAAGCGATAAAACACAATAACTTTATTCAAATAATAGTTATATATTATATAAGTTAAATTAAGACGTTTCAATACACACGAGAAAAACATTAATTGAATGAAATTGTTTGTGTTTTATCCGCTTTTATCCCAACTTAATTACATACTATTTGTGGCGTGTATTTTGGCAAAAAGGAACCTCAAAGAGAATGAATCTCTAATAAATTGCTGCACAAAATATGCCATAAGACAAACTATATCAAAGCCGAAATTGATGAAGACCCAAGAGAATGTAATGTAAGACCTTTGCGGTGTATAGAGATCGAGACTGTAACCATATATTCGCGATGTAGCAAACCTTAGACAACGGCGAGTACAAAACTAGACACGATAGGGGTATGGGAAGGTGATCATCTGGAATTATGATCAAAACAATTAAAATTTGACCATACAACAAAATGGTGATATGCATAAACCAGAATCTGTTCTTAAGAACGAAACGCATAAATTTCTCGTGACTTTGAGATTAAAAAACGGATCACTTATCCCAGCAGAGACCAACCACTGTGGATAAACAAATATGTGTGTGTGTGTGTGTGTGTGTGTGTGTGAGTATATGCACTATAGTATATATATACGTCTATGTGAAAAGAAAATAAGGTAAAGAAAGTGTGAATGGATGAAACAGGATTATTTTATTTTATTAACTGAAAACTGTTTCGGTCAGAAAGTGTATCTACGTATATCATGTATTCTATCTATCATAATTTTAAAATACAAAATTGAAATAAAATAACAATAATAGAAAAAATATATAAATGTTTAGTTACTACAAAGAAATCCTTATTGTTTGATGAAATCGGTGAAATAATATATATAGTTATATATATGTTTATATTATATATAAAAGTAACAGTTCGTCGGGGTAGCCTAAAGCGCGTTATCAGCAGTCAGCCGAGGGAGTCTATCCCCTTCAATAGCGCTACTCAAGGGAATTGGTTCTTTGCATCTCGAGGTGGATGCGCCCACACCTACAGCTATCAGCATCGCTTTACTTTCCGCACAGAATCACATGTGCTATCATACGCCTGAATTGGCGGGTACCGGTATCCGAACTTAGGACCTTGTGGTTTCTAGCGAAGCTCTACCGACTGAAGCTAACACGGCCCTGGAGTGTATGTATATATGTATATATATATATAATATATTATATATGTGTGTGTGAGTTGTATGTATATATATTATAACTCATATATATCTATACATATAATATTATGCATATAATATACATATGTTTGTATGTATTGTATGTATGTATATATATATATATATATATATATGTTGTGTGTGTGTATATATATTATATATATATATAATATTTATATATAGCATATATGGTATATATATATATATATGCATATGTGCTATATATATAAATATATATATGTGGTGTGTATATATATATATATATATTATATGTGTGTGTTGTATATATACATATGAATATATAATATATATAATGTGTGTGTGTGTGTATATATACATATGAAAAATATATACTATATCGTGTGTGGTGTGTATATATACATCATGAATATATACATATATGTGTGAGTGTGAATAATTGATAAGTGAATGCTTTGGGATGAGAGTTTCATTCGCGTGCACTTGATGTCGGTTTCAGTAACGACTCATATCTATGTTGATCACTGTTGGAATGCGTTGCCTAAGCCGATGAGGATCACGTTGACCATGCAAATCCCGGCTACAGTAGAGAACTTACTGCACCTATGTCAGAATGCATTAAAGTATATATGATATGAATATAAGATTTGTAGTGTTTAGGTGACTAGTTATTTTGTTTTGTTCTTTCTTAAGTAATGGCTTGATCGTAGTTCATTTTCATGAAAGCATTAACAATTCGAATTCATTGTCGACCTATCTTTAATAAATAAGTCTTAACATTCATCACAAATACAACACACACACACACACCACATACTATATATATAATATAGTAATATTATGAATAAGGGGTAAATATAGACACGATGTTTCGAGGTATCACCTCTCACGTATAGTTATAAGGGTTTACAGCTGCTCTGGCTGGTGTTCGAAACCCGAACGAACTTACGCTCGCCAAGCTTCTTACCACACATCACAGTCAGTCGCCAAGTAATAGCAGGCTATTTAATTGGCTATATTTCTAGGGGAAATGACCTTCACCTAGAGCGTCTCAAACTTTGTAAACAAATAATATATATATATTCTTATTTTTGGAGAATATGTGCCTTATTTGAAGTCGACTATTTTGAAAAGTTTAATTGATTAAATAAATTATTATAGGCGGGAATGCCTATAAAAATGTAAGGCTAAAACAAATTCGGAAAAATCAATCTCTGTATTACATTTCGGCCTATTAGGCTCATCAGAGAGCTATAGATAGGAAGCCTGTCAAGCTTGGACATCCGGTTTCGAATCACGCACAGGGGTGGTCTTCCTACTATAGCTCTGCTGATGAGACTAATAGGCCGAAATGTACATACAGAGATTTGATTTTTTCTCGATTTAGTTTAGCCTTACATTTTTATAGGCATTCCCGCCTAATTAATTAATTATTAATCAATAATTTCAAACTAAGATCGAGCTTCAATTAAGCACATATTCTCCCAAAATTGTCGGCAAAAAGCCATATCAAACACATCGTGTTTACATACCTATTCTATATTCTTATATATATATATATATATATACATATAATATTATAGACTCTCCCGTCGATTTTTTGACGCATGAGGGGTTCACACACACCAATGAACACCCACACAGTGATTTGTTTATAGTGGTGAAGGCTTGTGTTGGACCATTCCACACTTTTTGGCACAGTCGATAGGAAAGAATTGGTGCATCAAGGGTTGCCACAAACCTATCAACGACCGACCTCAGGAATTTTAATTCAGAGTTATCCTCTCCTAAAATGGTTACCTAACCAACTATCTAACCCATAACTGGAGGGAGAATATATGGATTCATACTTTCCCAAGGGTATTAGCGCTATGTGAAATGCAACAGCTTCGTCTAGGAGCTGAACTCGAATCGACAAGTCCATTTCCCACGACTCTAACCACTATACATATATATATATATATATAATATATATATATATATTAGTGAAAATGTGAAAAAATATAGGTTCAAATAAGATGAGTGGTATTTAATCAGCCAACGCTGCAGTGTTTCAATCTGTTTAGTAGATCTTCTTCAGGGCCTTTGTTGAATAAATACACTTATTTTATTGGAACCTTGTGTTTTTCACATTTTTCTTTATATTACATCGTCGGATTCACTTCCATTTTTCTCTTCACACACACACACACACACACACACACACACGCACACACAGACACACATATATATATATATATATTTATATACATATTGTGATCTTGGTTTACGTTTTTGTGCATTGATCTCATTGTAAATATGTTTGCGATTTAGAATTGATGTTAATGTAATATTTTTATCATATCTCTCTCTCTCTCTCTCCTCTCTCTCTCTCTCTTCTCTCTCTCTCAACCACACACACACACACACAACTTCATTATATATATATATATATATATATATATATATACTATATCAAAATCTAAACATATTTATGGATTTAATAATCAGACGGTAAAAATGTTGAGATTTAAAAAAAAAAAAGAAGAAAAAAAAGCCCCGTTTTTTTTAATTTTAATCTTAAAATTTTGACGCGTCTGATGATTGCAAGTATGTATGAAACTTTAGTTAGGGGATATTAATCCATAATATTTATATTTGATCTAGAAACCGCTGTTGCTATTTTTAGCATTGGGCAACCTTCATATGCCTAATAGCTTTCACATTCATTCTCCATTTAATTATATATTATACTCATATATATATTATATATATACTATATATAGTATATATATAATATATATATATATATATATATAATAGCAAATTATAAAACACTTATATATATATATATATATATATATATATATATATATATATATATAAGAGAAGAGAGAAGAGAGAGAGAGAGAGAGAGAGAGAGAGAGAGAGAGAGAGAGAGGGGGGGTTGAGTATTTGCGTTGTGAGTTGATAGGTGTATTCAAGCGCCCCAAGGGTCAAATAGCCTTGGAATTTAAAAAAAATGACAGATTCGTACCACATTCCTGTTTTTCCCCGTTGGCACTAGTGTGGACAAATTGATTTGAAACACTTGCTTAGACTTTAGGGGATTTTAGTCCAAACGAAACTCGCATCAATTCTTATAAAATCCATTCAATATATAATTAGAACCGATTTTGACACCAATAAAAATATTTTTATGTTTTGTTTTTTTTTTTTATTATTCATTTTATTTTAATTTTTATTTTTATTTTTTTTATTCCCGCTTTTTCCACTTTTTTCAATGTTTAGTTGCATGTCAGAATTTTAAGCCTTGTAACGTTTTAATTGCTAAATAGGGCCGTTTAGTTTAATCGGTAGAGCTTCCGGCTGGAAGACACAAGGTTCCGGGTTCGATACCGGTCTTAGTTTAACCAGGGGGTATTACAAGATATGAATCGTCGTGAAGATTAAGGAACAAGTATATTAATATATAGATGATATATACACTCTATTTTCATGTCTACATAGATATAGATAATTGATGTGATGTATCCAAAACTTGGTAGTAAGGGATGATTCTATATGGGATTTCTAAGACACACTGTATTATTATTGTATGATCCAGTATGTATAAATACCGTGAATCTTTTAAATCACTACAGAGAGCTCAATGTATAATAATATTTTTAGATTATATACAGAGCAATATTTGTCTTGAAAGGAAGGAAAAACCCAACACCATATTCCATAATAAATTTAAAATAAAGGCCCCAATTTAGGTCGAAATAAATTTATTATGAATAACGTGTTTGAGTTTTCCTCCCTTTTAAGGATATATATATAATATTATATTTATATAATATAATATATATATATATATACTCCACTTTGGTTGAGTTCTCTAAATAGGGATTTAATAGTAAAATTCCCTGTTCTGGCGTGTAGTAACGCTCACTTGTTTTAACAAGTTAAAGGACTCTAGTGAATTCCTTTCCGCTTAGAATGTATCAGTTAAATATTCTCCTATATTTGACAGTCGCGACTGGCCCGCATGGGTAAGAAACTTGGCGGACGAAAGTTCATTCGGGTCTCAACCGACCAGGGGTAACTGTTAAAGTATAACCACAACTGATGAGAGGTGAAACCTCGAAACACGTTCTGTGGATTACTTATTTATTATATATATATATATATATATATATATATATATATTTATATAGTAAGCAAATTGTCGGTGTGGCCTAATGTCGGTATAATCCAGACAGCAAGGAGATATTTTAGCATTGATGTGAGGCAGCAACTCAGCGTATGAGTAGGAATATGGTGCCGTAAAGTGGGGCTGATGGTAGGTGAGGTGCTCCACCTAAGACATCAAAACAATCTCCCTGGTCTAGCGCCAGTGAAAAGGGGATCGACTCCCTCGCTGTCTGGCTGATACCAACTTTAGTCCACCCTTACGATTTTATATACTCGTGCGAATGTTGGTATTTGTCCTGAAACCCCACTTATGCAGGACACTCACAAACACACACAAACAGACATACATGCATACATACACACACGCACTTCTTTTTCTCTTTCTCTCTTTCTTTCTCTCTTTCTTACGTTTTCTTTCTTTTTCTTTCTGTCTTTTTTCTTTTCTCTTTCTTTATTTTTCTTTTTTTTCTTTCTTCTTTTCTTTCTTTCTTTATTTATTTTTCTCTTTCTTTCTTTTCTTTCTTTTTTCTTTCTTTCTCTTTTCTTTTTTCTTTCTCTCTTCTTTCTTTCTCTTTCTTTTTCTTTCTTTCTTCTTTCTTTATTTTTCTCTTTCTTTTTCTCTTTCTCTTTCTTTCTTTTGATCTTTCTTTTTCTTTCTCTCTTTCTTTCTTTTGATCTTTCTTTTCTCTTTCTCTCTTCTTCTTTGATCTTTTCTTTTCTCTTTCTCTCTTTCTTTCTTTTGATCTTTCTTTTTCTCTTTTCTCTTTCTTTCTCTTCTTTTTGATCTTTCTTTTTCTCTTTCTCTCTTTCTTTTCTTTTCATCTTTCTTTTTTCTTTCTCTCTTTCTTATTCTCTTTCTTTTCTCTTTCTTCATTTATTTATTTTTCTCTTTCTTTTTTTTTTTCTATCTTTCTTTTGATCTTTCTTTTTCT
>CM042180.1:49916558-49929058 GCA_023376005.1 Doryteuthis pealeii | reverse complement strand
TTATTATCTAAAAACTAACAATGACACAGGGCTTCTGATAAGGAGAAATCCCTAACAAAAAACCTGACCCGACGTCCCCAAGAAAGTCCAGACCTTAGAAGATTCCAGACCAAGTCAAGATGATAGAAGAAATACCAAAGACGATCAGAAGCATACCAAGACGGCCAGCAGAAGAATAGATGGCCAAGTAAGTGAAGAAGAAGAAGAGGTATGCAACATTATAATTATTTTGTGCCAATGAAGAGGCTGTGCAACAGGACAAAGTCGGGTCAGATCGAGATCACTGAACGTCTTAACTACTTTATACAATATTTAACTTTATTGTTTTTTTATGCTAATGATTGTTTTTTTTTTTTTACGGCATATCAACCTCAGTGGGTCATTTAATGCCAATAAAGTTTTGAAATAAATCAATTCTTAATGGATAATACAATTTTTATAAATACATTTCTCTATTTAACCCATAGATGGGACCCTAACAGGTACTACCACTCCGGGTCAGAGTGGACCAGGGAGCAATGGTGATAAAGGGGTGCTCCAAATTCCCCAAACCTCCAAAACTGGAACCTCACCATCAGATAGAGTTTAACGTCATTCCCAGGACATGTAGACCCTCAGCCACCGCCTTCTAGCACCCATATGATAAAAAGGGTTGGGGCTTGCCATAAGGGCAATAGGTTGGGGAAATCATATAGGTGCTAGGGCTTGACGTGACCAGCCGATTGATCGGAGGGGGCCTCTCCGACCGCCCGTCTAGCCCAAGATAGGGCCAAAGTGGAGTATTGCAAGTCATGAACTGATCATCCACCTGGGTTATATCCTTAAGCATTACGGGTCGCCACCTACAGCCAACAGGTGGTCCCATTGGGGGAGTCTTACCCCTCTGCAGAGGTGCAGTTGGTGCACTCTAACGCCCCAGCCGATAGGGTGGATTTTAACTTTAGTAGCCTAACAAAACCATTTCCTATAACAAACAAAAATCACTTTTAAACTTCCTCTTTCGTGAAAAATTAGTTAACGCCAACGAAAAGAACTTGTCTTATCAATCCTTATTTATTCAAAGACATGACTATGAGTTTTTCGGAAACACCCTGTAGTGTCATGGATTCCATTACGAGGTCTTTTTATCGAGAATTTAATAAAAAGAAAAGAAGAAAAAAAAACAGTACATATAATACTGTTATTCTTGGCAACTTTTTAGCTTTATTTGTGAACGAATATTTCAAGTTTATGGTGTGTCAAAAGTGAATAAATATTTGAATTAAATGTTGTTACAGAGACTATTTATCAAATTTAAGATTCCTGTTTGAATTCGTTTACATATTGCAGATGTAGTGATGCTAGTTGATAAATATGACGGATATGGTGGAGAATATTTTAATATATATATTTTTTGTTTTTATTTCCGTGAGCAATTTTGTTTGTTATTCATTTGACGTTATTTTTAGGTACGGATGTCTGTAAGTGTAATAATCTCCTTCTTTTCAGGTACGGGTATCCGCAAGCGTAATAATCTTTTTTTTTTTTTAAATTTTTATTTTTAGGTACGAATGTATAAGTGTAAAAATGATATTCTTTCTAAGTAAGTAAAGTAAAGTCGTCGGGGCGGCCTAAAGTCGGTATCAGCCAATCAGAGAGGGAGTCTATCCCCTTTTCACTTGCGCTAGACCAAGGAGATGAGTTTAGCGTCTGGGGTGGAGCGTCACACCTACCATCACCTCCTTACTTTACCGCACAGATCCCTGTGCTACTCATACGATGAGTTGACGAGGACCGGTATCGAACTAGGAACCTTGTGGTTTCTAGCCGAACGCTCTACCGACTGAGCTAATCCGGCCCCTTACTGGTGTCTAAAAAGTGTAATAATGATACTGAGAGATTTGCATAATATATGGTGTGGTTACTTTGCATACTGGTTTTAACAAAACCAAGTTTAATAAATAATTACTTGGTGTTATTGATCTGTAATATTATTATTTCCTTCTCCAACGTATTAAAATCAATCCTATGAATGATTTTATATAGAAACTAATTAAGATATAATCAAATAAGTATAATCTTTTTTATGTGCTCTTATTTAATTTAATCTTTATGTGCAATAAACCTCTTCTTTCTAGGTACGGATGTCTACAAGTATAATAATCCTATTCTTTTTAGCTATGGATATACAAAAGTGTAATAATCCCTTTTAAGTATGGGTACCTGCATATGTAATAATCTTATTCTTTTAATCCAATTATGTATTATTTATCATTACTATTCTTTTAATACTCTTAATACTTTTATTTTTAGGTACGGATATACAAAAGTATAATAATCCTATACTTTTTAGTTTTGGTATCTTTGATTAACGGCATATCAAACTTCCTTGGGTATTTGATGCCAACACATTTCTTCTAGAAAAAGCAGTAGTGGTACTATTTTACCCCTAGCTGGGGGATGAGTCCGTCTTACTCGGATGGTTTGTGAGATGTGGGATGGGGGACAGGTGGCCATACAACTGCTTCCTTGTTGGGTGCTGTTTCCACGACTTGTTCAAGACTAAACGCAGGATTCTTGTGCAGCTCCCATCTAACTTATTCTCAAGGCGCTTTGTTAGGGTCTAGGTGGTGCAGCCATACAGCAGCACTAACATAACCACAGTCTGGAAGAATTGTCTCTTTAGTTTGTCAGTGAGATCAGACTTCCATATGACGGATAATTTGTTTGTGGCTGCCCATGCCTTTCCTATTCGTCTATTAACATCACTTTCTGTGGATGAGATATTACTACCTAGGTATGTGAATTGTTCTACTGGCTTAAGAGGCTTACCGTCAAGTGTGGAGATGTCTCCTTTCTTTTTGAAACTCATGAACTCAGTTTTATCAGTTCACCTAGAGGCCGATACCCTTTGCTGCGTCCTCCAAGCTATGCAGTAGTGACTCAGCCTGTGCCGGTGTATCTGCAAGAAGTGCTAGGTCATCAGCATAGTCTGCATCTGTGACTGTTTGTGCTGGATATCGCATGCTTCTTGCCTTTCTTAATGTAAAACCTTTTTCTTTTATGGTATCTAATGATGTTTGGAGCGCATAGTCTAGGCATCTTATAAATATATATGCTGCTAATGTATCTCCTTGTAGGACTCCAGCGACGATGTCAAAGAAATCTGTATCGCCATCAGGTGTGCGTACCATTGTTTTAGTGTCTTTGCAGAGGATCATTATATCAGGAACCGTTTCTTTGGCGAGACCGTATGCTAGTAGTATTTGTTCCATTTTTCGTCTGTGTATGGAGTCAAATGCCTTGGAGAAATCTACGAATAGCAGCGTTGCCTCCAGATTCATTGCTCGAACCACTTCTACGATCCGTCGAATAGTCAAGATCTGAGAGGTTGTGGATCTATTTTCTGCAGGATGGTTTTGTTTTTTTCTAAGGATTTTCTCTATTTCGGGTCGGATACGATTAAGAAGACGGGCATTATATATATTGGCTGCAAGAGCAGTAAGAGTTATGTCTCTGTAGTTTTTAGCGATTCCGATATCTCCCTTTTTGTGAAAATGGAGGATGCATCCTTTCATCCATTTATCTATTCTATTTTGTCTATATACTGTATTGCATAGCCTAAGCAGTATGTCATTAAACTTTCGCATCTTCCATACCTCATTTTATCAATAATTAAGGTTTAAATAAAAATAAAATCATGGAAAATGTGACGTGAATAACAAGGGAAATTGTGACTTGGGTTCTGATATATTTTCAGTTACAGACAGGCAGACATACACACAATCTCCATTATAATAAGAGATATATGTATACGGGGACTATGTTGTTTTTTAAACGAAAAAAATATCTTGATGTAGATATATTAATAGATAGATAGATACACTACGAACAGACAGAGTTACATAGATAGATAGATACGATCAGTTAGATAGATACGAACGTAAAGAGATAAATAGATAGATGGATAAATACAAACAAAAATAAATAGATAGATAGATAGGTAGATGGATAGATAAAAACAGACAGAGATAGATATATGCATACATACTAACAGACAGAGATAGATAGATAGATCCGAACAGAGATATATAGATGTTCACACTTCGGTAATGAGTTACTTTAATTCATCAGAATGATATGTTATATAACACTGGTTATATATATATATATATATATATATATATATATATATATATATAGAGAGAGAGAGAGAGAGAGAGAGAGTTATGAGGGGTATTGAGAAATGTGGAAGGCATTCGTATAATGCTCACACTTCATTTTGAAAGGCTTTATCTCTTCCTTCCTTGCTTGAGTAATTCTATTTGCTAGTTGGTATTTTAATCTGTCTGTTGCATAGCTGTGGCATTTCTAAAGATGCTGGTCTGATTTTATTCCTTCTTTCTTAAAGATGCTGGTCTGTAGAATCTGGTTTGCCATTATTTCACAAAGATGACATATGGCTTCTTTTTTTTTCTTTTTTTTTGACTGATCACACCTTTTCAACCAGCCTTCTCAACCGCGGCCGGAGTGTAGGAAAGACGATGTCTCCATGATGTTGTCTTCCGCTAAACAGCTAACTAACCTAAACTAAACTTAACTTCCGTTCTCACGTTTCTCAGTGTCGGAAGCCGTGGGGTCAACTTGATTTTAACGAGAGTCAATTATTTAACCCCCTCTGATTTTGAATTTCAATGAATTTTAATACACTACAGTCATAATTCGTAGGCAACCCACGACGTATGTAACATCTAAGGATAATACTTTCTTAGTTTCTTCTTGAGGATTTCCCATACATTTTCTATTTTCATATCTTTATATCTCTTCTTTATTCTCTTTCAAGCTAGAAACCTGAAAGACATCTTCAAGAATACAAACCCTGAAAACATTTTAAATTTTATTAAAAAAAGCAACCTTTTCAACAAAATATAACAGAACATAACCAATTATCTCCATAGAACCACTACCTTAAAGTCTGAAATCCAAAATAACCTTTTTGGCATTAAATGACCCACAGAGGTTGATATGCCGTTAAACAAAACTCAAACTCAAACTCAAACTCTTTCTTTGTTTATAATAATTTTTCTGTGTAACATGTCCTTTTTCTTCCTTGTCTTTCTTCATAATAAAAAAGGAATGTTCCATTATTCAACTCGGGTGATGTCATATACCCTAAATATGAACTGCTCAGTGCTACATTCGCTGTCTTCATGCGTGAAATTGCCACCATGTTCATTAGTGTTGATGCTGATGATACTCCCATCATCATCGTCATCATTTTTTTTTATTTTGATATTTTCTTTTTTTTTTTTCTTTTTTTTTTTTGGAATAGTTATGATCGGTCGAGTAATAAATGAAGAGAGTAATAAAATGCAAAAACATAAAGAGAGATAATTATTTTGATGGAATTGCAAATCGCGATTCTTCCATCGGGAATTCTCTATTGTCGGCGTTGCTGTATTTGAAAATACACAAATGAACGTGACATCATTGTTAGCACGGAAAAACACGAAAAAAAAAAAAAACAAAAAAACATAAAAAAAACAAAAGATAAATAAACCAAGCAAGTCAAAACAAAGTAAACGAGAAAAACAAAAACCAAATAAAACAAAACAAGGAGAGAAAAAAAAACAAAGAAACAAACAAGCAAAAATGAATAAAACAAAGAAAAGAAGAAAAAAAACAAAAGAAAAGAAGAAAAAACAAAAGAAAAGAAGAAGAAAGAAAAGAAGAAGAAGAAGAAAAAAGAAGAAGCATTGAAAGAAACATACTCGATCATTGATACGGAAGTCCCCGAACGATTTTGTTACACGTTTGAATAAAAGATCAATGCGTGATGTTAGGGGAGAGAGAGAGAGAGAGAGAGAGAGAGAGAGAGAGAGAGAGAGAGAGAGAGAGAGAGAGAGAGAGAGAGTGTGTGTGTGTGTGTGTGTGTGTTTGTGTGTGTGCGTAACAGAGGGATGGAGAGAGAAAAAGAGTGTGTGTGTGTGAGAACGAGATGAAGATAGATAGATAGAGAGAGAAGTGGTTGAAAAAGGGAGAGAGAGAAGTGGATGGAGAGGGAGAGAGAGTGTGTGCGTCAGAGAGGTATGGAGGAGAAAAAGGGAGTGCGTGTGTATGTGAGAACGAGATGAAGAGAGAGAGAAGTGGATGGAGAGGGAGAGAGAGAGTGTATGTGTGTGTAAGAGAGAGAGAGAGAGAGAGAGAGAGAGAGAGAGGGGGGTGGATAGAGAAGGAGAGTGTGTGTGAGAGAGAGAGAGAAAGAGAGCACGTGAAAGAGAAAGAGATTGAAGAGAGAGCTTCTGTGTGAGAGAGAGAGATAGAGAAGGAGAGAAAGTGAGACAGATAAAAGTGTGTGTGTGTGTGAGAGAGAGAGAGAGAGAGAGAGAGAGAGAGAAAGAGAAAGAGAGAGAGAGAACGTGTGTGTGTGAGAGAAATGGTCAGAGGAGTAGAGAGTGAATGTGTATGTGAGACGGAGAGAAGGAGAGAAAGCAAAAAAGAGAAAAGTATGTGAGAAAGAGAGAGAAGCAGAGAGAGTGAAAAGAGGGAGGAGTGATAGTTTGTGCATGAGAGAGAGGGAGAGACAGAGAGAGAGAGAGAGAGAGAGAGAGAGAGAAGGAGATAGAGAGTGAGAAGGAGATATGGAAGCAGAGAGTGTGTGTAAATGCGTGAGAAAAATGGCGAGAGAAGGAGACATGGAGAGAGAGAGAAAGAGTGCCTGTGTAAGAGTGCGTGTATATGAAAGACAGAGATGGGGAGAAAAGAAGAGAGTGTGTGTGTCAGAGAGATAAATAGATAGATAGATATGAGAGACGGAGAGAAAGAGAAAGAGAAGAAAAACAAAGAGAAAGAGAAGGAAGAAATAGAATAAGAAAACAAAATGACTATTGTAAATGTGTGCGTGTGTGTGTGGAAAGAGAGACAGAGAGAGAGAGACAGAGAGAAAGTGCATGAGAATGAGAGAGAGAGAGAGAGAGAGAGAGAGATAGGGAGAAAGAGAGCTTTGTGTGAGAGAGTGAGAAGGAAATAAAGTGAGAAAGGTAGTGAGTGTGTGTGTGTGTGTGTGTGAGGGAGAATTAGTCTATATGTGTGTAAGTGAGAATGACAGAGAAAGATAGCACTGTATAGAGATAGATAGATAGATAGATAGAGAGGAGGGAGAGTGTGGTAGAGAGAGAGAGAGAGACAAAGAGAGAGAGACAGACAGACAGAGAGAGAGAGACAGGCAGAGAGAAAGAGAGCTTTGTGTGAAAGGGGGAGGCGGAGATAAAGTGAGAAAGATAGTGAGTGTGGGTGTGTGTGTGAGAGAGAATTAGTCTATGTGTGTGTAAGTGAGAGAGAGAGAAGAGAGAGAGAGAGAGCATTGTACAGAGATAGATAGATAGATAGATAGATAGATAGATGGAGAGAGAGAGACAGAGAGTGTGGTAGAGAGAGAGAGAGAGACAGGGAGAGCGAGAGAGAGAAAGAGAGAGAAAGAGAAAGAGAGACTGGGGAGAAAAAACAAAGCCGAAGAAATAGATTAAGAAAATAAAATTGACTATTGTCAATGTATGAAGAGAGAGAAAAGGAAGAAGAAAAAATTCAACAAAATAACCAACAGATAAAAAAGAACAAAAACAAAACAAAAAAAAACGCGCCAAAAACAAAAAAAATCCCGCCAAAAACAAAGATGGATTACGTAAGAGTATTTAAGGATGAACATTTTGTAAATGAAAGTCGTAAAAGGAATTGTACGAATCGAATTCATTTATTATGATTGAGAACAAAAGTGTCGGTTGGCAAGGGATTTCTCTTGTTCTGGATAGAACATGGGACCTCTAACTAAACACGCTTGGTGAATACAAGAGAAGAGAAAAAGAAAAAAAAAAGAAAAGAAGAAGAAAAGAAGAAACAAACAAACAAAAGACGTTGGCAAGAATTTAAATAATCATATAAATAGCAGTGATACCCAGCGATGCCCGGGATAATTATCAGAGACAAAAAGTTTTGAATAAAAATAATTCTATTATGAATATTGATGAAAAAGAGAAATTTGAAAGGAAGATAAAATAAATCTGTTATGTTAAAAGAGAAACTAAGATGAAAGATTGGCATAAGAAGAAGAAGAAGAAGAAGAAGAAGAAGAAGAAGAAGAAGAAGAAGAAGAAGAAGAAGAAGAAGAAGAAGGAGATAAAGAATAATAATAATATATGAATATCAAGAAGAAGAAAGAAGAAGAAGAAGAAGAAGAAGATATGATTATCTAGAAGAAGAAGAAAAAGAAAAAAAGAAGATATGATTATCTAGAAGAAGAAGAAGATGAAGAAGATGAAGAAGAAGAAGAAGAAAAAAGAAGAAAATATGATTATCTAGAAGAAGAAGAAAAAGAAAAAAAGAAGAAGATATGATTATCTAGAAGAAGAAGAAGAAGAAGAAGATGAAGAAGATGAAAAAAAAAAAAGAAGAAGATTATCTAGAAGAAGAGAAAAAAGAAAAAAAGAAGATGAAGAAAAAGAAGAAGAAGGAGATAAAGAAGAAGAAAAATATATGAATATGAAAAAGAAAAAAGAAGAAGATTATGATGATGGTGATGATGATGATGATGATGATGCATACAAGGTGTGTCATAAAAGTATCGAGATTGAAGCTGTATTTACAAACATAGAAATGAACAATGAATGGAACTTTTTTTTCAGAATACAAGGTGTGTCATAAAAGTATAGACATTGAAGCCGTATTTACTATTATAAAAATGAACAATGAATAGAATGTTATTTTTTTTCAGAATACAAGGTGTGTCATAGAAGTATCGAGATCGAAGCTGTATTTACCAAGATAGAAATGAAAATTGACTGGAACGTTAGTTTTTTCAGAATACAAGGTACGTCATAAAGGTATCGAGATTGAAACTGTATTTACCTTGATAGAAATGAACAATGAATGGAAAGTTAATTTTAATTCAGAATACAAGGTGTGTCATAAAACTGCTGAGTTTTATGCCGTATTTACCAATATAAAAATGAACAATAAATGGATCGTTGATTTTTTTCAGAATACAAAGGTACGTCATAAATGTATCGAGATTGAAGCTGTATTTACCAAGATAGAAATGAACAATGAATGTAACGTTCATTTTTTTTTCAGAATACAAGGTGTGTCATAAAAGTATCGACATTGAAGCTGTATTTACCTTGATAGAAATGAACAATGAATGGAACATTAATTTCTTTCAGAATACAAGGAGTGTCATAAATGTGCCGAGTTTGAAGCTGTATTTATCAAGATAGAAATGAACAATGAATGGAAAGTTAATTTCTTTCAGAATACAAGGTATGATATAGAAATATCGAGATTGAAGCTGTATTTACCTTGATAGAAATGAATAATGAATGGAACATTAAATTCTTTCAGAATGTAAGGTGTGTCATAAAAGTATCGAGATTGAAGCTGTATTTACCAAGAAAGAAATGAACAATGAATGGAATGTTAATTTGTTTCAGAATACAAGGTATGTCATAAAAGTACAAACATCTCTATTCTCTTTTGACACACCATGTACAGGAATATAAACTGTACACAGCAGCGTGCAAGGCCATGCACAAAGATGGCGTCGGTCCCGGGCATTTTGGGGGTAGGTGGACTGTCACGATTATTTCGCCATATTAGGCGTTTAGTTCCCATATTGATAAATTCCTAGTTCAGTTATTTGTGGGAGAAAGTCTGCAGTGTTCCTTGAAATCCTATGAAGAAAAGAGTGCAATTTCAGTGAATACTCCTGGCAGTAGAATGTCTGTAGTGTTCCTTGAAATCCTAGGTAGAAAAAGAATGTAGTTTCAATGGATACTCTTTGTAACAGAAAGTCTTAATTATTCCTTGAAATCCTAGGGAGAAAGCATGGAGTTCATCTCATGCATCGCTGGGTATATAATATGATTTAAAAATTGATGCAGGATTGAAGAAGAAGACGAAAAACAGGATAAAGGGGAAGAAGAAGAAGAAGAAGAAGAAGAAAACGAGGAAGAAGAAGAAGAAGAAGAAGAAGAAGAAGAAGAAGAAAAAGAGGAAGTAGAAGAAGAAAAAAGTAGGAAGAAGAATGATTAAAAAAGGAGATGCATGATTGAAGAAGAAGACGAAAAAGAGGAAAAAAGGGAAAAAGCAGAAGAGAAGAAGAAAAGAAGAAAGAAGAAGAAGACTCAAGAGAAAAAAAGAAAGAAGAAAAGAAAAAAGAGGAAGAAGAAAGAAGAAGAAGAAGAAGAAGAAGAAGAAGAAGAAGAAGTAAAACGAGAAAAAGAGGAAGAAGAAGATATGATTAAAAAAGGAGATGCATGATTGAAGAAGAAGAAAAAAAAAAGAGGGAAAAGAAGAAAAAAGAGGAAAAAGAAAAAGAGGAAGAAGAAGAAAAAAGAGAAAGAAGAAGAATAGGATTGAGAAAAGAAGAGGAAAAATGGGAAGACGAAAAAGAAGAAGAAGAAGAAGAAGACGAAGAAGAAGAAGAAGCAGCAGTAAACAAAATAGAAGAAGAAGAAGAAAAAGAAACAGTAAGCAAAGAAGAAGAAGAAGAAGCAGTAAGCAAAGAAGAAGAAGAAGAAGAAGAAGAAGAAGAAGAAGTAGAAGAAGCAGTAAGCAAAGAAGAAGAAGAAGAAGGAAGAGGAGGAGGAGGCGGAGAAGAAGAAGAAAAGATGCATAAGAATAAATGAAATGGAGTATGAGGTAATTGTATTATTGGTTGGTTGTGATCTACTCCTCTAATCTACTAAATAGTGCAATAGTCACAATTCTAAGGATGGATAGTAATTTATTTAAGTTTCTCTGCTGTCGGATTATGGAAGAGTTGAAACAAAGAATTGCGAAATGCTAAATAGATTGCCCCAAATATGTCCATCTACTTAGATATATAAGTAAGTACCGATCTCATTAAATGAATGCTAGCAACACATGCATGGAACTTATATATATATATATATATATATATATAATATATATATATTATATAATATATATATATATATATATATAAGTACGCCAACAGCCTGTTTGATATGGCTATGCCGACAATTTTTGGGAGAATATGCGCTTAATTGAAGTCATATCTAATTTGAAAATTAATTAGTTGATAATTAATGAATTAGGCGAATATATCTGTTCAAAGGGCCGGGTTAGCTCAGTCGGTAGAGCGTTCGGCTAGAGACCACAAGGTTCCTAGTTCGATACCGGTCCTCGCCAACTCAGCGTATGAGTAGCACAGGGATCTGTGCGGTAAAGTAAGGAGCTGATGGTAGGTGTGGCGCTCCACCTCAGATGCTAAAAAAACAATCTCCTTGGTCTAGCGCTATTGAAATGGGTACATACTCCCTCGCAGACTGGCTAATACCGACTTTAGGCCACCCCGTCGACTTTACTTATCTGTTCAAATGTAAAGCGTAAACAAATCGAGAAAAACTCATTCTCTGTATGTACATATATATATATATATATATATATATATATATATATATGTGTGTGTGTGTGTGTGTGTGTGTTGTGTGTGTGTGTGATCTTTAATTTTCGTTTTCCCATGCAATGATCGCGTCATCGGCTTTTATATAAAAACGCCAAGTAAATAACGGTAAATAACCTTTTATCACACATTCAACATAAACTGAACATCTTTCATCTTTTACTCATACAAATATTCAATGTCCTGAAGAAGGTTTTAATTTAAAATAAAAAACGAAATACTTAAGTATCGACATAAAGAGTTTCCATCGTTCATGACATCCTGTGTTTGTTTTCTCCACATACGCTTGGATTGTAAACAAAGTGAGATTTAGCTGTACGCCGCATACGGTGAATTTGCAATTAGATCCCTCCTAAATAAAGTGCTCAACCAAAATTGGGAGCGTATAATATATATATATATATATATATATATATATATATATATTTATTATGATAAAATTGAGTGAATCAACATTCGTCTCCTAAAGGCTTTTTTTTAGTGTTTAGTTTAATGACACGAAAGTTATACTAAATTATTCCTTACATTTGGATTAAGTTGTGTTTGGAAAAAAATCCCATTTTAATCGGTTCTAATTAGCCGTAATTGGCAATTAAGTAAAAAAAAAAAACTGACCCGACCCTTACTTAACATTCATCATTTTCGTTCTCTCTATGTATATATTGGTTACCTCCTCGTTATATATGTTAGTTTCTATAGAATTATATATATATATATATATATTATATTATATATATATATTATAATTCTATAGAAACTATATATATATATATATATATATATATATATTATATGTATTATATGTGTATATATATATATGTATATCAATATATGTATTGATCAAAGCCTGAAGAGATACCAGAATATTGAAACACGTGTTTGCGTATGTGAAATAAAAGAACAATATATTTTGCGAACCTTCTTCTTTTTTTTATAAATATTACATTTTTCACCCGTTGGAACTAGAACAACATTTTATATATATATATATATATATATATATATATATATATATATATATATATATATATATATATATATA
>CM042180.1:49911558-49914058 GCA_023376005.1 Doryteuthis pealeii | reverse complement strand
TAAAAATCCATTTCTTTACTGGGTCCGTTCGCAAAGCACTTCGTCGTCGTCGTCGTCGACTTGCTTCCGCTGCTTGCTGAGTGCCCAGCGCTCGACTCACTTGTTATTTATGGACATATTTATCCAAACATCCGGGCACATCAGTCGAACCTCGCGTCATCCAGTGCCCAAACTTGCATTTGTTTTTGCATGCGGGAGGACGCGAGTTCGATACCCGGCAGCCAAGATAAGTCTTGCTCCCTTTGCTTTCTCGTTCTCTGTCACAATTGATAAAAAAAGTTCAAAGTTCAATGAGTACAAACAGTGAGCTTCAGAAAGTTCAACAAGTTCAACGGTGAGCTGCACGAAGTGGGGCTTTTTAGTCAAGCTAAAGTCTTGCACATCTTCCAACATTCACAAGTTATTCCAGGAAGCACAGGGTATTTTATTGGTCCATTTCGCGATGCACAGTTTGGTGACTCATCAGGCCAGCTCTGCTTAGACACGTCCTTTCGCACTGTTCACATAGTAGATAACACGGGCTTCACAAAATCAAAAAGATAAATGAAGGAACTCAAGTTGTGGAGTACAGGATTCATTTATTTTTTTATTTATTTATTTCATAAATTTTCGGACATACGATTCCCTTCCTCAGATGAATGGTGCTCCCTTTTCTTTGAAAGCGTCGCGTCTGTAAATATTTGTAATAACGGAGTATTCCGATATCAGCGTTAGTCCTTCACGTGAGTTCGTAGTTTTAAAATCCATTTGGGTTCTGCTTGTTTTCGAGATTGTGTTGTTGGAAATGCGTGGTCTATTAAGATACATTTGGTGTGTAAGGTTGTGTGGTGGGGTGTTAGAGTGAAGTGCTATCGTGCTATGGAGTGATTTGAGTTTTATTGTGGTATTTGTGGTTATTCAATCTTATCTAAAAGGTGTAGATGTTTCTCCCACATATCCGCTATGTATGCATTATGTACAGTATAATTGTGTAGCCATATTTGATATGTGAAGCCCTTGCTTGTCTACTGCTTTATGAACGTTCCCTTGCGAACATCTCGTTTTAATCGTTTATGTTAAATGCTATTGGTCTCAAATATACAGTTATTTCTTGACGGACTCGGGAAACTTTCGGACTCGGAAACCCTCTTGTCGTAATCAGGAAACCTTCTTGTCGTAATCGGGAGCCATCACAGAAATTTGAACCTAACCTTTCATTCATACTTATGATCAAGAACCAAGGAAATCTTATGAATTATTCCTTAGCCCTAATAATATACCTTTCTGAACTGTTCTTCGAAAACATTCGTTTTATCTATAGGTTTTCCCTAGACTCGAAATCGTTTCTTTTTGGAAAAAAATTCTTTTTAGGCCGCGAACGCTTCTGATGTGAAAATTATCATTTTAATATTTCTATTTGCTTTCACCTGCGCTGATCCTATGCGCAAATTGATTATTTCGTCATTCTATTTCTGCTCTTAAAGCAATATCTTCTTTTTCAACCACTACAACGGTTTAGAAACATTAAAATTAAACTGGAAAAGTAAAACACGCAACCCATGCATCCATCTGAATAGGTGTGCGGTGTTCTGTGTGAGAGAGATAGAGATAGATATAGACAAATAGAAAGAGACAGAGACAGAAAGAAAGAGATTGTAGCCGTGCATATGTAATCACGATAACACGGCAAGATCAACAACGTATGCTGCCCTTGGGGTCAAGTATGTTTTCAGGGTTTAAGGTATATTATTAGGGCTAAGGAATAATTCATGAGATTTCATTGGCTCTTGATCATAAGTATTGGTAAAATAAAACATATAAACACTCTCTGCGAGATTGGAAAATAAATAAATCAATATATTATATATATATATATATATATATATATTATATATATATATATTAATTCAATGGGAAAAAATGTCAATTGGCTGTATTATTATATATATATATATAATATATATATATAGTCTTATAATAATATGGAAAAGAGCGGTCGGATGTGTTACATATGAAACATTGTATGATATATATATATATATTATATATATATATAATATATATATTAAAAAGAATTTGTTGTCGTTCCAACGTGAGAAAATCAATATTTTATAAAAAACGAAGGTCGCAAAATGTATTATGTTTCACTAAAAAAAGATATTATTTTATTTTTTATTATATATATAATAATATATATATATAATATATTATATATATATATATATATATATATAAAAAAAATTAGTATATACAATGTATATTCATATATATATATTATATATACATATATATATATATATTATATATATATGCATATCTATATACATTGTATATATCTAATTTTTCTCTTCTATATAATATAAGTATATACTATACATTGTATCTATCTATATATATATATATATGTATGTGTGTTGTGTGCATAGTTAAGTGTTTATATATGTGTATATATATATATATATATATATATATATATATATGAACACTTACCTATATACTTTTCAATATACATATATTCCTG
>CM042180.1:49891558-49901558 GCA_023376005.1 Doryteuthis pealeii | reverse complement strand
TTTATTGCATTCATCCTATATATATTATATATATATATATATATATATATATATATAAAAAGGAAAAGTTGACTTTCCGGTGAATTTGGTCACGATGTTTAGTAAGTGTGGAATTTAGGGGGGTAAGTCAGCGATATAACAAATACAAAGTGGCTCATATACTAAGTAGAGCAAATTTTATATATATATTATAAAATGGTACAGAGAAACCTACTCGAGTTTCACCATAATGATCTTCAGGGTAAATCCACTGAATTAAAATGCAATGACCACACACTGAAAACACTGTTATTAATGCGGTGTCTCGATTAATTCAGTGGATTAACCCTGAAGATCCTTTATGGTGAAACACGAGTAGGTTATCTCTTGTACCCATTTTATAATATATATAATATATATATTATATATGCGAGAATATGTGCTAATTAAAGTCATACCTAATTTGTTAATTAATAATTATAATTAAATTGAATTAGGCGTGCATATCGGTAAATGTAAAGCGCGTAAACAAATCGAGAAAAGTCGATCTCTGTATGTACATTTCAGCCTATTAGGCCTCATCAGCAGAGGCTATAGACAGGGCAGTGCTTGTGGCGTCATTCGAACCCCTACCTGTCAGGCTGACAGGCGGGACACTCTAAGCATTACACTAGCTGGCATTCCCCAGAATGTCTCGTTTATTTTAAACTGATGTGAATATCGCACTTTTGGGTCTATATGGTACGACAGTATAAAGTGGTCAAACAATGTGTTTTGAAATGGCGAAGGCGACAATTTGGGAGAGTTATTGCTTAATTAAAGTCATACCTAATTTTGTTAATTAATTAATTATAACTAAATAAATTACCTTTACATTTAAACTGATATTCACGCCTATTCATTTAGTTATAATTAATTAATTTGTGCATTCTATTATGAAATTAGATTTTGAGGTGCACTCAATATTTCTATTTATTTTTGAATGTTGTGTGAGGGTTTTTGAATGTATAGGTTGTTTCCTTCTATTATTATGTTACATACCCCACATCTTCTTTTTCCGCATTTTTGAGACACCATGTGTATGTTGTATCCCAAATTTGGATGAAGTTAATTTTGTTTTAGATTGTTTGACTGTCTTTTGCTCTTAATTATTTTTGTTGTTTTAATATTTTTGAATTTTGTCATTGTTCGATTTGGTCTAGTATATTTGCACAAGCGGAGTTTACCAGCGTTTGAATTCAAAGATTTCCTTTCTCCAAGACTAGAACCTACCAAAGGTCAGTTTGACCTACTATTTACTGATTGCTGGGAGGAGAGTATATAAATGCATACCTTTCCCATGGGTATTAGTGACATGTGAAATGCCAACAGCCACGTTCATGATTTTTAACTCAGGTAGACGAGTCCATTTCACAGGATTCTGACCATTACACCACGCGCTTCTACACCACACACACACACACACACACACACACCACACATATATTATATATATATATATATATATATATATATATATATATATAATATATATATTTAACTAGATGACCAAATGTTCTTACGGTGACATTAAGTAGCAAACAACGTTTAATGCCAGAAGTGACATCGACAAAGAACAAAAGAACAAAGGAGGATATGGGCGCCCGTAAACAACAAAGAATATATTCACAAAATAATTATTCTGCTATTCTTGATGTTTTTACGCTAATTAAAAAGCAATGACAACTTCAATAACTTTATATATATATATATATATATATATATATATATATATATATATATATATATATTATATATATAATATAAAATGTTGTTCTAGTTCCAACGGGTGAAAATGTAATATTTTATAAAAAAAGAAGAAGGTTCGCAAAATATATTGTTCTTTTTTATTTTCACATACCAACACGTGTTTCAGAATATCTGTATCTTCTTCAGGCTTTGATCAATACTATAGAATACATATATATAATACAACAATACATACATACTATTATATATATATAATATATATATATATAGTTTCTATAGAATTATATATATATATATATATATATATTATATATATATATATATATATAATCTATAGAAACTAACATAAACGAGGAGGTAACCAATATATACATAGAGAGAACGAAAATGATTGAATGTTAAGTAAGGGTCGGGTCAGTTTTTTTTTTTTACTTAATTGCCAATTACGGCTAATTAGAACCGATTAAAAATGGATTTTTTTGCAAACACAACTTAATCCAAATGTAAGGAATAATTTAGTAATAACTTTCGTGTCATTAAAACTAAACACTAAAAAAGCCATCTTCTCTCCCCCCCCCGGGGGTTGAGAGAGATGGCTTTTTTTTACAGTGTTTTGTTTTAATGACCACGGAAGTTCTATACTAAATATTCCTTACATTGATTTAAGGTTGTGTTTGGTGAAAAAAATTCCCATTTAAATCGAGTTCTAATTAGCCGTAATTGGCAATTAAGTAAAAAAAAAAACTGACCGACCCTTACTTAACATTCCCAATCATTTTTCGTTCTCTCTAACTGTCATTATAATTGATACTCTCTTTATATATGTAGTTTCGTATAGAATATATAATATATAATATATATACCTATATATATATATAATATACACTTTATAGAAACTATAAGTATTATATATACTATACTATAAAAAAAGTATATGTGTATATATATATATGTTATATCAACTATATGTATTTGATCAAAAGCCTGCCGAAGGAGATACCAGAATATCTGAAACACGTGTTGAGTATGTGAAAATAAAAGAACAATTATTTTTGCGAACCTTCTTCCTTTTTTTAATAAAATATTACATTTTCACCCGTTTGGAAACTAGAACAACATTTTAATATTATATAATATAATATATAATATATATATATATATATATATCATTATCATATATATTATGATAGTTACTATTATATTAAAAGTAATATTGGAAGTTGTCATTGCTTTTTAATTTAGCGTTAGAAACATCAGAAATAGCAGAATATAATTATTTTGTGGTGCAATATGCTTTGTCTGTTTACTGGCGCCCTATATCCCTCAACTGGTTTGTTTTTGTTCTTTTCGAATGTCAACTTCTGGCAATTTAAACGGTTGGTTTTGCTCTACTCTATTATGTCACCACGAGGCGTAAGAAACATGGTCATCTAGTTAATAATATATATATATTTATATATATATATAAATATATAAAAAAAGTATGAAGTTGTGTGTGTGTGTGTGTGTGTGTGTGTGTAGGTAAGCGCGTGGTGTAATGGTCAGAATCTGTGAAAGATGGATCGTCTACCTGAGTTAAATCTATGAACGGTGGCTGGCACACCCACATCAATCCCATGGGAAAGTATGCATTTATATACTCCTCCAGCAATTCAGTAAATAGTAGGCAAACGACCGGAGTTCTAGTCTTGGAGAAGAATCTGAATTCAAAAACTCTTTGGTAAACTCCGCTTTGTGCAAATTAATACTTAGACCCAAATCGAAAACAATGACCAAAATTCAAAACATATTTAAACACAACAAAAATAATTAAGAGCAAAAGACAGATCAAACAATCTCTAAAACAAAATATTAAACTTCAATCCAATTGGGATACAAACACTACACAATGGTGTCTCAAAAATGCGGAAAAAGAAGATGTGGGGTATGTAACATAATTATAGAAGGACACCTATACATTCAAAAACCCTCACACAACATTCAAAATAAATAGATCTTGAGTGCACCTCAAAATCTAATTTAACATAATAGAATGCACAAATTAATAATTTATTAACTAAATGAAAGAGCGTGAATATCAGTTATAAGAAGCGTAATTTATTTTAGTATAATAATTAATTAACAAAATTAGTGTATGACTTTAATGAGCACATTAATACTCCCAAAAATTGCGGCCTTCGCCATTTCATAACACATTGTTGACACTTTATACTGTCGTACCCATAAGTGATCTCCCAAAAAGCTTGCGATATACACATCAGTTTAAAATAAACGAGGACATTCTGGGAAGCCAAGGGCTGTTTGTTTAATGGTTAGAGTGTCCGCCTTCAGGCCTGACAGGTGGAGTTTCGAATGACGCATACAAGCACTGCCCTGTCTATAGCTCTGGCTGATGAGGCCTAATAGGCTGAAATGTACATTACAGAGATGACTTTTCTCGATTTGTTTACGCTTTACATTAAAACCGAAGCACGCCAATCATAAAAATGAATTTTAATTAACAAATTAGATGTATGACTTTATTAAGCACATATTCTCGCATTTTTTATAAAAAAAAAATATAAATGGGTACAAAATAACTACTCGTGTTTCACCTAAGGATCCAGGGTTAAATCCAACGAATACGAGACACCGATAATAACAGTTGATTCAGTTGTGTGGTCATGGCATTTTAATTCAAGTGGATAACCCTGAAAGATCATTATGGTGGATAACTCGAGGTAGTTATCTTCTGTACCCATTTTATATATATATATAAAATTTTGCTTCTACTTAAGTATTGAGCACTTTGATTTTTATATCGCTGACTATACCCCCCTAAATCCCACACTTACTAAACATCGTGACCAATTCACCAAGTTCAAAACTTTTCCTTTTTTAAATATAATATATATATATAAATATATATATATATTGGGATGAATGCAATAAACTTAAGGAGTATATATATATATTATTATATATATAAAAAATTAAATTGTATTTATATATATATATATATTATATATTATATATATATATTATATATATGTATCATATATATAAAGTATTTATATATATATATATACTATAATATCAGTGGGGAGAATAACGTGCTTAATAATATATAATATATATATATATATATATATAATATATATATAGTATATATATATATATATATTGCCGATAATTTTTGAAGAATAAGTGCTGTAATTGGAGTCGTACCCAATTTTAGAAATTAATTAATTAATAATGAATTAGGCGGGAATACCTATTAAATTGTATGGCTAACAAATCGAGAAAAAAATCAATCTCTGTTATGTACATTTCGGCCCCATATTAGGGCCTCATCAGCAGAGCTATAGATCGGAAGACCGCCCTGTGGCGTGATTTGAAACCGGACTGCCAGCTGACAGGCCGATCCCATAACCTCAACACTAAACGAACTTCTTAGATTTTTTATGATTTGTTTAGAGTAGGTTAACATCCACTTAAGTGACTTTTTAGACACGACGATATGATAAGTGTAAACAAGGTTTGTTTTGAATGGCTTTTTGCCGTAAATTTTTGAAGAATAAGTGACTAATTGGAGTCGTACCCCAATTAGAAAATTAATTTATTAAATAATGAATTAGGCGGAATACCTATTAAATGTATGGCAAACAAATCGAGAAAAAATTCAATCTCTGTATGTACATTTCGGCCTATTAGGGGCCTCATCAGCAGAGCTATAGATCGGAAGGACCGCCCTGTGCGTGATTTAAACCGGACTGCCCAAGCTGACAGGCCGATCCCATAAACCTCAACACTAAACGAACTTCTAGGATTTTTATATTTGTTAGAGTAGGTTTAACATCCAACTTCTAGTGAACTTTTTATGACACGACGTATGATTAAGTTGTAAACAAGGTTTGTTTTGAATGGCTTTTTGCGATAATTTTTGAAGAATAGAGTTGCTTAATTGGGAGTCGTACCCAATTAGAAATTAATTAATAATATGAATTAGGTCGGGGAATACCTATTTTAAATGTATGGCTAAACAAATCGAGAAAAATCAATCTCTAGTATGTACATTTCGGGCCTATTAGGCCTCATCGAAGCAGAGCATAGATCGGAAAAGACCGCCCTAGTGGTGATTTGAACCGGATGCCAAGCTGACAGGCCGATCCATAACCCAAACACAACGAAACTAGAATGATTTGTTTAGAGTAGGTTAAACATTCCCACTTCTTAGTGACTTTTATGACCGACGATATGATAGTTGTAAACAAGGGTTTGTTGAATGGCTTTTTGCCGAATATAGTATTATATGATGTATGTATCAATATATATATATATATATATATATATATGAACATAAATATTATATTATATATATATATATGTAATTTATCATATATATATATATTATATTATATATATATATATATATATATATATATTATATGTCCCTCAAGAATAAATATTTCATCCATTTAACATCTTCGTGTTTTCTTACATTTTCTCCATAATATATATATATATATATATATATATATATATATATATGTGTGTGTGTGGTGTGTGGTGTGTGTGTTATATATTTATATATCATAATAGTATGCATATATAATAAATAAACATATATACATATATATATTAAATGGCCATATATTAAGGATACATAATATATAGTAATAATTATATATATATGCATATTATATATATGCATATATAATAATATACATATGTACATATTATATAAAGGCCTATATATTTAAGATACATATACATATTACATAATGTTACAATATATATATATGTGTGTGTGTGTGGTGATGTGTGTATGTGTGTGTGTGGAGGGTGGTAGAGCTAGAGGAAGAGGGATGTTATTTAGAATACGTGATTTCATTAATCCTAATTCAATACGTTGTTTCTCTTCGAGAATTCATGCAACGTATGGGAAATAAAATCTTCTTCCTGGCAGCCCCATCTTTATTCTTCGGGGAGAATTGGTTCGTTATCATAACTTAAGATTCCAATGGCCATTGCGGGATTAAGAGGGACGCTTTGCTCCCCATTGCGAAGAACTAATCCCCTCGCTTTTCTGCTCCGTTTACGTCAAATTAAAATGGCAATAAAACTTCAACATCCTAAATTTCTATATATATATATGTATATTATATATATATTGAAAAGTAAATAACACCAAACGATGTGTTTTTTATATGACAATTTTTGGAAGAGAATATGTGCTTAAATGTTAAGTCCTAATCCTAATTTTTGAAAGTTAATTAATTAATTAATTAATGAACTAATTATACGGGAATACCTATTCAAATGTAAGCTAAACAAATCGAGAAAAATCCAATCTCTGTATGTACATTTCGACATTAGGCCTCATCACCTTGTGCGTGATTTTCAGACCCTGACAGTCAAAACTGACAGGCAAGGACCGTAACCCTACACCAACCGGACTTTCGAATCACGCACAAGGCGGTCGTCCTATCTATAGCTCTTGCTGATGAAGGCCTAATAGGCCGAATGTACATTACAGAGATTGATTTTTTCTCAATTTGTTTAGCCTACATTTGAATAGGTATTCCCGCCTAAATTTAATTAATTTATTAATTACTTAAGCTTTCAAAATTAGGTACGACTTCAATTAAGCACATATCCCCCCCCCAAAAAAAATATTAATAATATAATATATAATATATATATATTAGTATATATATATATTATATATATATATTAATGGGATCGGTTAATTCTTATACGTATATATCGATTTGCATAATTCTTAGTGTGCGTTAATTTGCATACTGATTTTAACAAACCTGATCTAATAAATAATTACATTATGTTATTTGATCTTCGTTAAATATCATTATTTTATTCTGCAATTTTATTGAATTGACACAGGATAGGTTACAAGGTAGGAGTTAGATGGGCTTTAATTGAGACCTATAATTTTTCCTCGGGGAACTCATTTCAAGCAAATATGTGCATCTCCAGGGATGCACTAAATTAACAAAAAAGCTATAGCAATCACTGTAATCATTAGATTTTTATTTATTTGTATGTATTATATTTTATTTATTTATTGCAAGTCATTAATACAATATGGTGAATTTTATCTTCTAATGTCTTTCTAGCCTTATCAGCTGGTCGTATTGGATATCTTTGAAAATTCTCCTTCAACGTCTCGGATGTTGTATCTCTCTCCGCATTCATCTTTGTTCAGCCCTGTCGGCTGGGTCTTTTAAAATACACCCAAGTTCACCTCTTCAGTAGTGGTAAGATCCCTCCAATTTTTCTTTAAAAACACCTTATTAAATATTTTCTTTACCAATAATCATGTGTTACATATGATATCAATATTAATATTCATATATACTCGCAAAACTAAGCGGCCCCTTTGGCGCCATTGTATTTAAGTTTTCATGTAATAAAATTATTATATTCAATTAGAAAAGACTAACAAAAACTATATAAGAATGCAGATAAAAAGATTGAAACATAGGGGATATAATTTGAAAAACTAGAACAATTGAAACTTTTTTCCCAATCATTCCGTCTTTCATTGCTAAATTTTCTTAATTTTAACTATTTAGTTAAATTTAGGAAGTAAAGAATAATTATTACAGTTATTTCTTCTTGTTAATCGATTCTTTTTTAAGATTTTGTTCCCCGAAATGTTTGCTCATATTCATTAAGTATGAACAATTTAGAAATCAATTGAATTAATTGCATCTTTATATCATATTTTTTTTAAAGAAATTGTAAATCAATTGGATGGAAATTTCTTTACTATATTGTTAAATTTTCCGAGGGATTTTTATGGGGCAAATTAGCGAGGATCTCACTTCGTTGATAAAGAATTAATGGATCGGCAAGACTAACTTTAAAAAAAATCCCCCCTCTCCGAGCCGACGCGGGAGCCACTTCTAATTTAATTATTTGATTACATTAAAACTGAGTTACTTACGCCCGGGGAGTCGGTTATATTTTTGCTAGTATATATAATGCCCATTTTTAACGTTGATTGGAGGTAAACCAGGGGCTTTCCCACTTTCTCAGGGTAATTATGAATTTTGTTTAGTAAAATAAAAAACAGAACCCACAAATTTTGTAATAAAACTGTTTAATTTTAATAAGGGGGGGGTAGTATTTAGGGTTGGGCGGCGTTTGTTTAATGCGGAAAAATTAAATAAATAATTTGTGGATTCTTTTTTTTTTCTGAGTCCCCGTACAGAGTGACCCAGAAAAATGAGCCCAACCTTTAATCCTAATTTAACCCTAACCCCAACCCCGGACCCTAACTCTAACGCCAACCGGAACCCTAACCCTAAATCCTAACACTAACCCCCCAAGTTAAATTACAGTTTTATTACAAAATTTGTGGGTCTTGCTTTTTTTATGGACATCGTTAATTTACAAACAAAAGTTTATAATAACCTTTTTCAGGCTTCATGGAACCCATTTGAAAACCAGATTGTTTGTGGCCAGAAATTATTATAATAGAAAAAAAAATATTTCCATTTTACATAAGATATTTATTCAATCCAAGATACAACCATAGTGACACATTTACACTTTATCTAAATCGAATATTTTATTATCATATCTAATTTTGCAATTTTCATATTGTAATATATATATTATATTATATATATATATAAAGATAAATCTAATGAGTCAGGACAAACCTACTATTAGTTTCGCCTTAATCCTCTTCCATGGCTTAAAATCTAACTCTGATCTAAAAGTCAGATCTTAAGCCCTGAAAGCATTAGGTGAAACTAAATAGTAAGTTCGTCTGACTCATTAGATTTATCTTTATTTTTGCTCTCTTAGGATTGAGCACTTATTAGCTTATTTTTCCTAGCGGTTGTATGAATATATATATATATCTTATATACATATATACATATAAATGTTTTTTTCTTTTGGCCAAATACTGTACAATAGATTATGTTTTTGTCTGGTACGAATATCTGGTTTTTTCTTTTTTTCAAAATTTTTTTTCTCCCCGGTGATGTTTGGTAGTAATATTTTTTACATACCTCAAAACTATTTTGCTTTGTTTTTTTACTCACCCGAGGATATTACAACCACGCTTGGTATAATTTAAGATATATATATATATATATATATAATATATATATACTATATATATGTGGTGTGTGTGTGTGTGTGTGTGTGTGTGTGTGTGCTAAAAAAACAAAGCTTTCACAATACAAACAATGAGACTTGAAGAAACAATTCATCACCTTTAAATAATCAACCAAATTTTCAAAAGTTCATT
>CM042180.1:49864058-49886558 GCA_023376005.1 Doryteuthis pealeii | reverse complement strand
AAAATTAGATATACAATGTATATAGATATGCATTATATATATAATATATATATATGTATATATATATATATATATGAATATACATTGTATATATCTAATTTTTTTTATAATATATATATATATATATATATATATATATAATATATATATATATAATAAAAAATAAAAAATAATATTTTTTTTTAGTGAAAACATAATACATTTTGCGGACCTTCGTTTTTTTATAAAATATTTGAATTTTCTCCCGTTGGAACCAGAACAAAATTCTTATTATATATATATATATATATATATATATATATATAATATATCATACAATGTTCATATGTAACACATCCGACCGCCTCTTTTCCATATTATTATAAGACTATATATATATTATATATATATATATATATATAACAGCCAATTGACATTTTTTTCCCATTGAAATTATATATATATATATATATATATATATATATATATATATATATATATATATATTGATTTATTTATTTTCCAATCTCGCAGAAGAGTGTTTATATGTTTTATTTTACCATACTTATGATCAAGAGCCAATGAAATCTCATGAATTATTCCTTAGCCCTAATAATATACCTTAAACCCTGAAAACATACTTGACCCCAAGGGCAGCATACGTTGTTGATCTTGCCGTGTTATCGTGATTACATATGCACGGCTACAATCTCTTTCTTTCTGTCTCTGTCTCTTTCTATTTGTCTATATCTATCTCTATCTCTCTCACACAGAACACCGCACACCTATTCAGATGGATGCATGGGTTGCGTGTTTTACTTTTCCAGTTAATTTTAATGTTTCTAAACCGTTGTAGTGGTTGAAAAAGAAGATATTGCTTTAAGAGCAGAAATAGAATGACGAAAATAATCAATTTGCGCATAGGATCAGCGCAGGTAGAAAGCAAAAATAGAAATATTAAAAATGATAATTTTCAACCAATCAGAAGCGTTCGCGCCTAAAAAGATTTTTTTCCAAAAGACCGATTTCGAGTCTAGGGAAAACCTATAGATAAACGAATGTTTTCGAAGAACAGTTCAGAAAGGTATATTATTAGGGCTAAGGAATAATTCATAAGATTTCCTTGGTTCTTGATCATAAGTATGAATGAAAGGTTAGGTTCAAATTTCTGTGATGGCTCCCGATTACGACAAGAAGGTTCCTGATTACGACAAGAGGGTTTCCGAGTCCGAAAAGTTTCCCGAGTCCGTCAAGAAATAACTGTATATTTGAGACCAATAGCATTTAACATAAACGATTAAAACGAGATGTTCGCAAGGGGAACGTTCATAAAGCAGTAGACAAGCAAGGGCTTCACATATCAAATATGGCTACACAATATACTGTACATAATGCATACATAGCGGATATGTGGGAGAAACATCTACACCTTTTAGAATAAGATTGAATAACCACAAATCCACAATAAAACTCAAATCACTCCATAGCACGATAGCACTTCACTCTAACACCCCACCACACAACCTTACACACCTCAAATGTATCTTAATAGACCACGCATTTCCAACAACACAATCTCGAAAACAAGCAGAAACCAAATGGATTTTAAAACTACGAACTCACGTGAAGGGACTAAACGCTGATATCGGAATACTCCGTTATTACAAATATTTTACAGACGCGGACGCTTTCAAAGACAAAGGAGCACCATTCATCTGAGGAAGGGAATCTAATGATCCCGAAAATTTATGATAATAAATAAATAATAAAAAATAAATGAATCCTGTACTCCACAACATTGAGTTCCTTCATTTATCTTTTTGATATTGTGAAGCCCGTGTTATCTACTATGTGAACAGTGCGAAAGGACGTGTCTAAGCAGAGCTGGCCTGATGAGTCACCAAACTGTGCATCGGCGAAATGGACCAATAAAATACCCTGTGCTTCCTGGAATAACTTGTGAATGTTGGAAGATGTGCAAGACTTTAGCTTGACTAAAAAGCCACATTCGTGCAGCTCACCGTTGAACTTGTTGAACTTTCTGAAGCTCACTGTTGTACTCATTGAACTTTTGAACCTTTTTTTTATCAATTGTGACAGAGAACGAGAAAGCAAAGGGAGCAAGACATTATCTTGGCTGCCGGGTATCGAACTCGCGTCCTCCCGCATGCAAAAACAAATGCAATTTGGGCACTGGATGGACGCGAGGTTCGACTGATGTGCCCGGATGTTTGGATAAATATGTCCATAAATAACAAGTGAGTCGAGCGCTGGGCACTCAGCAGCAGCGGAAGCAGTCGACGACGACGACGACGAAGTGCTTTGCGAACGACCCAGTAAAGAAATGGATTTTAGTCCAACAGAAACAAAACTAAATAGGAATTGCGATTTTGAACTGTTAAAGATTATTTCGACTAAGACGACGGATTTTCCAGCTGCTAGACGAAGAGGAAGAATGTGTTGACCAAAAGAAAGTCTGGCTTGTGAGAAGACGGTGAACTCGCTTGTTTTTGGTTCCCCCTCGGCGGGAGCTTGTTGATTCGAAGGTCTATTTCGCCCCATTTATTCCCCCCCCTTCAATATCAATCAATGGCAATACTCGAACACGAGTTTGCTGCCATCATGTGTGTGCATATATCTATATGAATGTGTATGTAGATATATACATGTATATGTACGTGGGTATGTGTGGATATGTATACTTATGAAATTAAAAATTCCCCCTTTTTTGCAAATGTCACTTTTCACCGAAAATTCTTTATTCTCTGTTATCAAACATCATTCCATTTTCTCCAACTGTAAATAAGTAAAACCGTCGGGGTGACCTAAAGTCGGTAGCAGCCAATCAGCGAGGGAGTGGGTCCCCTTTTCACTAGCGCTAGACAAAGGAAATTGTTTTTGCGTCTGGAGCATCAGTTCCTTACGTTACCGCAGAGATCCCTGTGCTACTCATATGCTGAGTTGGCGAGGGCCGATATCAAACTAGGAACCTTGTGATTTCTAGCCGAATGTTCTATCGACTGAAAAAAGCCTCTCAAATAATTCTTTTTTAAATTCTTTTTTTCGAACACTTCAAAATACTCTGTATATAGAAAATTCTAAAATATTTTAATATACAAAGAAAAACGGCCTTGTTCTGGGTGAAATATCTGATATTTGAAGTTTAAAACAGTTTTATGTGTACCAACCATCTATTTATTCAATTTATTGTGAGTTCAACATCTCCATAAACTTCTAATTAAAATAATTTGTTTACAAAAATTTGGAAGTGGACGTTACCGGTGATGGAGTTAAAATATGACCCTTCATTAGGTTGATGATTTGGGGTGCTTATTGGTTACTTGGTCCAAAAAAAATTCAACTATAGCAGTCATTTCGTAATCTGAACATTAGCTACATAAATGAGAGTAACCTCTTCTTGTTTGTTTCACTTTGAGGAAGCCGTCTGTTTGGGTTGGTCATTTTCATTTCACCGTAATCAATACAACTGCATGTTTTAACATGAAAATATCATAAAATGTGTTCTTAATAACAATTAAGTTCATTTCAAATAATGCACAAGTACAATTAAGAACACATTTTTTTTATTTCTCTGAATGTTTGAGATGAGGCTTGAAGATTAGTATTATCTGCGTTATTCGGACTATTGTCCTCATCTTTATTGTTATTTGTACAACGTTTCGGCCGATAAGTTTTAAAGAAGGCCGTTTTTCTTTGTATACTAAAATATTTAACAATTTTCTATTATTATCATTTTATTTTATACTTAAAATAATAAATAGAATACATGTGTACATGAACAAAATCCTGGTCGTAACACGTGTTGGTAACTCAAATTAAATCAATTTCATCCATTCAACATTTTTTTCCTTTATATGCTCTCAATATATATCTTTCTGTCTCTCTATATTTATCTCTCTCACACAGAAAACCACACACCTACTCATGAGAACACACGTGGATGGGTGGAATAAATATTTTAACTTTCCAGTTAATCTTAAGCTATATTTCTAAGCCGTAAAGACATTTTAAAGATTGCTACTTGAATGTATCGAATGTTTTTCTTTTTATTATGGTTCATTCAATATTAAAATGTTATTCATTTGTAAACGGGTATATTGTGTATTCAAGGGCGAAAATTCATAGGAGCGCACCAGGGATACATTCTGTTGCTATGGATGGCCAACAATGGCAAAATTAACATAACCTTAATAACACTGGTTTACAAAGAAATTGAGGCAAGCACTATAATATCTGTTTTAACCTAATTTGGGAGTGTTGAATTCAGATTTGAAATTCGTTTGTACTCATCACCTCTTGTTTTTTAGATGTGTGAATCACATCTCTACTTCTCCACATAGGTGTGTCAAAAAGTAATGCCATTTTGTTTAGGGCAGGTATAATTACAAACACAGAAACATGTATCATACAGTTACCGTTTCTCTCATTAGCAATATTCCACCTTCTAATGAGAGCATGTATCCCTGCCACCTAAAATTATGTTGACTATTCTTTGAGCCACTTCTCCAGTACAGATTTCACTTCCTCGTCAATGGAATAATGTTTGTCTCTCAAATTCTCTTTCATGGGACCGAAGAGATAATAGTCTGAAGGCGCTAAAGCTGGTGAGTATAGAGGCTGCGGTAAAGTTTTCTATCCAAAGAGGCGATTTTCTCGCTTGTCATGCTTGTGTGTGGTCGAGCATTGTATTAGTATTTACACTAAAATGCTTTCCAGAATTTTCTGTGAATACGAGTTCCCCGGCCTTCAGGCTATCATCTCTTTGGACCCATGAAAGAGGGTTTGAGAGGTAAAGATTATTCCAGTGACGGGGAAGTGAAATCTGTCGTTAAGAAATGGCTCAAAGAACAGTCAACTTAATATTACGGAGCAGAGATACATGCTCTCATTCGAAGGTTGAACATTGGCTATTTAGAGAAACGGTGACTATGGGAAGAAGTAGGGATATGATACACAGAGAACCAGCTTCATTTTGATGTATGATACATGTTCCTTATACTTGTCCAAAACAAAATGGCATTACTTTTTGATTCACTTATGTGGAGAAATAGGGATGTGATCCACAGGTGGAACATTGGCTATTTAGAGAAACGGTGTGGAGAATTTGGGATATGATCCACTCAGAACCGGCTTCATTTTGATATATAATACAGGTTCCTGTGTTGGTAATTATACTTGTCCTAAACAAAATGGCATTACTTTTTGTCTTTATGTGTAGAATATGGATGTGATCCAAAGAGGACCAGATTCATTTTGATGGCATTACTTTTGGACTCACTACTACTTAGTTGTTGTTGTTTTTTAACCAACCAAATGAAAATAAAAGAAGAAAAGGAAATTGAGTCTGCGAGAATCCAGAATTCAAAAAATATAAAAACGTCTTTTTGGTTTGTTAATAAACATGAACTATCATTGTAAAAAATCTTACAGTGAAATTCTTATGTAGAAAAGTCGTCTGTTAAACGACCAGCAGTTGACGCAAACTGGCTTTAAAAAATGGCTCACAGCTGTGGTGCTTATTGGTTACCTGATCCCAATTTTATTTTCTAAAAAACTTGAAACCCAACACGAATGAATCAAATAAAATGTCTTCGTCATAAATGAAGCAAAGAGTTGTCCCGCCGTTGAATTGGACTGTCCCTTAAGTAATGGAAGCAATAAACTAAATAACTTATATCTTCCGATAGTATATAAGAGCCTGGAATATTAGAGACCGGGGAAATCGTATTCATACTGAATGGTGGAAAGTATTTTAGTATAGATAATAATTCTACCACTAGTACTACTTACGGGCGGTCGGAGAGGCCCCATCCGATCAATCGGCTGGTCACGTCAAGCCCTAGCACCTATATGATTTTCCCAGAGGGGTAAGACTCCCCCCAATAGGGCCACCTGTTGGCCAAGGATGGCGACCCGTGATGCTTAAGGATGGAGCCCAGGTGGATGAGCAGTTCATGACTTGCAATACTCCATTTTGGCCCTTTCTTGGGCTAGACGGGCGGTCGGAGAAGCCCCCTCCGATCAATCGGCTAGTCACGTCAAGCCCTAGCACCTATATGATTTTTCCAACCTTATTGCCTTCATGGCAAGCCCCAACCCCTCTTTATTATTTGGGTGCTAGAAGGCAGTGACTGAGGGTCTACATGTCCTGGGAATGACGTTAAAATCTATCTGATGGTGAGGTTCCAGTTTTGGAGGTTTGGGGAATGTGGAGCACCTCTTCATCCCAATTGCTCCCTGGTCCACTCTTACCCGGAGTGGTAATACCTGTTAGGGTCCCATCTATGGGTTAAATAGAAAAACACGAGTTTATAAACAAAATTGTATTATGCATTAAGAATTAATTTATTTCATAACGTTGTCGGCATTAAATGACCCACCATGGTTGATATGCCGTAAAATAAAACAAAACCAAACCAAACTAGTACTACTTGGTTGTTTTTACATTCTAAACCAACCAACCAAATACAAAAAAAAAGTCAGGAATAAAAGAAGATTGAGTCTTCGAGAATCCAGAATATTCCTAAGACCGGATTATAAACCAAATTCTCATTTGTGTCTGACAGAATGATCCCTGAAGAATAGGAACCAGATTTTTGCAGAGAATTGGACGTGGGTCGATCGTTGTGGAATTACAATCCAATGGCACTTAAGATGTCACACCAACCGGCCAAGTACCCGGCAAAAGAGAATTGTGAATTATTCTTAGAGTGACACTTGATGTATGAATTGGCGGGAGCGGTGCCAATCAATAGAATTGCATGTTTTTTTTTCTTGGAGGCCACAGATATCGAACTACTATCAAGACTTGACAGTGCCTAAGAAGGAAACCAATAAATATCAAAGAAAGAATTATATTCGCAACTGCTGAAAAAACAGGAAAAAAAAACCCCAAAAAGCACAAATAAAAATACGGATTCCAAGAATTGTATTTTTCTAATCCGTTGCTGTGTGGTTCCGGTCTTTTACTAAATGGTCTGTCGTTCAGAAAATGACTTTATCCGATTCCGTATTTTCTACCATTTGAAGCATGTTTATATAATGGAAATTCGGTGTCTGTCTGTAACTGAAATTATTTACACCACAACCTCGGGAATTGCGCAAGTTTACCAATAAGTATTTCCTTTACAGTCAAATCATCTATATATATATATATATATATATATATATATATATATATATAAAAGAAAGTTTGGTATGTACGTGTTGACTTATAACTCTAAAAAGAGAGGTCATTCAGATTCGAAATCTTCCATACACATTAATAACCTTCTAACTAAGGGACACACCATATTTGGTATTGATTTTTCTGTTTAAGGGATATAATTCATTAAAGAACGAAACCAATAAACATTAAAGAAAGAATTATATTCGCAACTGCAGAAAAAACAGAAAAAAAACGCCAAAAAGCACAAATAAAAATACGGATTCGAAGAAATATATTTTTCTAATCCGTTGCTGTGTGGTTCCGGTCTTTTACTAAATGGTCTGTCGTTCAGAAAATGACTTTATCCGATTCAGTATTTTCTACCATTTGAAGCATGTTTATATAATGGAAATTCGGTGTCTGTCTGTAACTGAAATTATTTACATCACAACCTCGGGAATTGCGCAAGTTTACCAATAAGTATTTCCTTTACAGTCAAATCATCTATATATATATATAAAAGAAAGTTTGGTATGTACGTGTTGACTTATAACTCTAAAAGGAGAGGTCATTCAGATTCGAAATCTTCCATACACATTAATAACCTTCTAACTAAGGGACACACCAAATTTGGGTATTGATTTTTTATTAAGGGATATAATTAATTAAAGAAGTAAACCAATAAACATTAAAGAAAGAATTATATTCGCAACTGCAGAAAAAACAGAAGAAAAAAAACGCCAAAAAGCACAAATAAAAATACGGATTCGAAGAAATATATTTTTCTAATCCGTTGCTGTGTGGTTCCGGTCTTTTACTAAATGGTCTGTCGTTTAGAAAATGACTTTATCCGATTCCGTATTTTCTACCATTTGAAGCATGTTTATATAATGAGAATTCGGTGTCTGTCTGTAACTGAAACTACATTACTGTTTACATCACAACCTCAGGAATTGCGTAAATTTATCAATGAATATTTCATTTACAGTTAAATTATTATTACTAGCAAATATATGCACCCTCTGGGTGTAAGTATTTATGTTTTGATGTAATAAAATATATTTCATTAGAAACACAAATTAAACTAACTAAGAATGCAAATAAAAAGATTTGAAACAGAGGTGGGTATAATCGAAAAATAGAACCACTTTGAAACTAACTCTTCCATCATTTTCTATCAATCCCGTGTTTCATTGCTAATTCTTCCTAATTTAACTATTTATTTAAATTAGGAAGTAATGAATGAAATTGCAGTTATTTCTTTTTGTTAATGGATTCCTTTTGAGATTTATCCCCGAGACTTTTGCACATATTCACCATGATGAAACCAAACAATTAGAAATAAATAATACCAAGCACATATTTATTAAAATCAAATTTTTAATATCAATATGCAAATTAGCCTTCCCGTTCACACTGTAAACTGCTATTTTGTTGTATATATAAATACAATTGCTAGTTATTAGAATGTAGATATGGTCAACAGTGGCTTCGGCCTCTGGACCATTGATATAATTAACGGCGTCGATCCCAGGGGGCTATCCCCCCAGGCAACACCTGCCCTTGATTTAAAGGGGCAGGGCTGGGTTTATTGCCCAGTGCCTGAGGCGCCCCCTTTGAGGGTGAATGCCGACGGGATCGACGCAATTTTTCACCTGCCACTCCATGAGCTTCGGCTTGTGGGTGGTCCCACGTTAATAGGGACTTTGTGCCTGACCGTACAAGTGGGGTACGCGTAAATACTATGTAGATATGGTCAACAGTGGCTTCAGCTCTGGACCATTGCTATAATTAACGGCGTCGATCCCAGGTGGCTATACCACCAGGCAACACCTGCCCCCTTGATTTAAAGGGGCAGAGCTGGGTTTATTGCCCAGTGCCTGAGGCGCCCCCTTGAGGGTGAATGCCGACGGGATCGACGCAATTTTTCACCCGCCACCCCATGCGTCTCGGCTTGTGGGTGGTCCCACATAAATAGGGCCTTTGTGCCTGACCCGTACAAGTGGGGTACGTGGAAAATATCATGTAGATAGGGCCAACATTATTAATTATGTAAAACGATTTTATTAATAGATGAGGTTTAAATAGAAATAACATCATGGAGAATGTGACGTAAATATCTAAAGGAATTATGACTTGAGTAGTGATATAGTTTCGCTTACAGACATACAAACACACAATCTCCATTATAATAAGATATAGAATAAATCTTATCTATCAAATATGTCTATAAAAAAGTGAGTTAGATTTGCCTTAAAACAAAGCCATCAAGTTACTATCGAGACTTGACAGTACCTAAGAAGGAAACCAATAAATATCAAAGAAAGAATTATATTCGCAATTACAGAAAGAAGCCAAAAAGTACGAATAAAAAAACGAATTCCAAGAATTGTATTTCTCTAATCCGTTGCTGTGTGGTTCCGCTCTTTTACTAAATGGTCTGTCGTTTAGAAAATGACTTTATCCGATTCAGTATTTTCTACCATTTGAAGCATGTTTATATAATGGAAATTCGGGTCTGTCTGTAACCGAAATTACATCACTGTTTACATGACAACCTCGGGAATTGCGTAAGTTTATCAATGAATATTTCATTTAGGCCGTGGAACAGATTTATATTCGCAACAGCAGAAAGAAAGAAAAAACGCCAAAAAGGAGAAATAAAAAAACGAATTCCAAGAATTGTATTTCTCTAATCCGTTGCTGTGTGGTTCCGGTCTTTTACTAAATGGTCTGTCGTTCAGAAAATGACGTTACTCGATTCAGTATTTTTCCTATATTTTTATGTCATGTTTATATAATGGAAATTCGGTATCTGTCCTTTTGTCTATTTGTAACCGAAACTACCTCACTGCTTACATCACAACTTCAAGAATTGCGTAAGTTTATCAAGGAGTATTTAATTTATAGTCAAAATAATTAATACATAAAATAAATCGAATCTATTAACGCTGTGTATGAAAAACATCAGGGCATGGGAGAAAATCGCCTCATTTGATTCGACAACTTTACCGCATCCTCCATATTCACTAGATTCAGCCCCTTTAGAATATCATCACGTCGGCTTCTTGAAAGGGGGTTTGAGAGGTAAACGTTATTCCAGTGATGAGGAAGTGAAATCTGTAGGGAAGAAGTGGCACAAATAACTGTCAAGATTTTTTATGGGACAGGGAAACATGTTCACATTCGAAGGTAGAATATTGCTATTGAGAGAAATGGTGACTATGTGGAAAAGTAGGGATGTGATTATATATATATATAGAGAGAGAGAGATATAGATATAGATATATATAGAGAGAGAGGGAGAGAGAGACAGGGAGAGAGACAGAGACAGAGAGAGATAGAGAAGGAAAGTGCCAGGAAAAATGTGAAGTAAGAGATAGGTCAGTTTTTGACTTAATTGCAAATTTTAGCAAAATGATTTTAATATTTTCGTAAAAATTTCTTCGACCGTGTTTATTTTTTGAATTCAATTCGCTTTGTAAACTCATTTTTTTTTTTCCAGATCTCAATTATCTACCCAGCAATCAATAGTTTCATTTCTATCTGTGAAGATTATCAAAGAAAAGAATTTAAATGATAACAGCGTGGATTCTTTTATTTAATATTTTAAATAGAAGACTTATGAGTTAAACCTTGCTTCTCCAGCAGTGTCCAGCATGTCTTGAATAAATTTCTAATATTTTATTCAAAAAAGTCAATTCGCTTCTAAAACCAATATTGGCAGCAAGGATACCCGTGACAAACTCTCGCCAACCGTCCCTATCTGTCATAGCTCCCGGCAGGTCCTCGGTGCAGTATTCAGAATCTGTACAGAGCTGGTCTATGTAGGTCCTTGTTGGAAAGTCCACACTGGCGTGTCCATGTACAGGTTTCACTGGAGAACGTCACTTATGAGTTTGTCATTGCTTCTCACCACCAACCGTCCCTATCTGTCATAGCTCCCGGCAGGTACTCGGTGCAGCATTCAGAGTCTACCCTACTATTTATCCATAGCTGGAGGGAGAGTAGGATTCATACATTTCCCAAGGGTATTAGCGATAAGTGAAATGCAATTACCACATCCAGGATTTGAACTCTGGGCGTCGAGCCCATTACCCATGACTTTTTTTTTCTACTTTCTGTACAGAGTTGAATGATTGTTCGGGAAGAATTAAACCCTAGCTAAAACCTTCTGTTCGTGTTGATTGATTGGGTTTTTTTACTCTCTGACTTATTTCAATAAGTCTATGATCTTGGTGTATAAAGAGCTTCATATGGGTTTTTCCTTTTTTTTCTTTCATGTCTTTTGCAAGAATCCATGAAGCGTGGATCTCTTTCATTTTATTGGGCTTTCTTCCCTTTCAAAGTCAGAATGATCACAGTTATTTCCCCTGGATGACCCGCACCTAATAGCTGCATTCTACGCATTAAACCCTTTCATGTATTTTTCTTCGTCCGTGTATCAGAGCCCTGTCAGTGGGGCTTTAGAATACACCGATTGTACCTCTACACCTGTTGACCGTGGGTGGAGACCCGTGATGCTCTAGGACGGAATCTTGGTGGATAAGCAGTCCATAACATGCATCTCTCTACTTGGACCCTTACTTAAGCTAGACGGGTGGTCGGAGATGCCCCCTATGATCGATCAGCTGGTTATAAGCCCTAGTACCTATATGATTGCCCCATCCCTATTGCCCTTATGACAAGACCCAACCCCTTTTTATCATATGAGTGCTAGAAGGCGGTGGTTGATGGTCTTCATGTCATGGGAATGACGTTAAACTCTATCTTATGGTGACGTTCCAGTTCTTGAGGTTTGGGGAATGTGGAGCACCCCTTCGTCACCAGGTGCACTCTGAACAGGAGTGGCATTGCCATTTAGGGTCCCATCTATGGGTTAAACAGAAAAACATGAATTTATAAAGAAAATAATTATCCATTAAGAATGAATTAATTTCAAAACTTTATCGGCATTAAATGACCCACTAAGTTTGATATGCCGTAAAACAAACCAAACCAAACAAAGCAATCTACCCCGAACTAATAGGTGATCTAACGGGTCAGATTTTTTTTTCTAATTTCGGTACAGAATTAAATGATGGCTCGTGAGGAATTAAACCCTAGCTAAAACCCTCTATTTGGGTTCTGGTAGTGTGCATCAGTATTTACCAACTCTACCGCACGACCAGGATGTGACACAAGGTCACTTTCTTAAGCTGAGTTTAACAGGTTTGAATTCAGAATTTTCCTTCTCCTAGACCGGTTGCCTAACCAAGGTTAAAGAGTCCAGTCTCCCCTACTATTTATCCATAGCTGGTGGGAGAGTAGGATTCATACATTTCCCAAGGGTATTAGCGCTAAGTGAAATGCAATTACCACGTCCAGGATTTGAACTCGGGGCGACGAGCCCATTTCCCATGACTTTAACCATTACACCACGCGTTCCTTTCGTGTTGCTTGGTTTAAATACAGAGATTGTTCACTCTCTGACTTATTTTAATCATTCTATTATATGTTTTTCCTTTTTTCTTTCGTGCCTTTTGCAATAGTCCATGAAGCATGGATCTCTTTCATTTCATTAAGCTTTCTTCCCATTCAAAGTAAGAATGATCACAGTGCAGTCGGTCATTTCTCTTAAATGGTCCTTACTTAATAGCCGCATTCTATGCATTAAGCCCTATACCCCTTTTTTTTCCTTCGTCCTTGTATCTGCGCACGCGCAACGGTTCTGCGCACGCGCACAACTTGTTTGATTATAGACACTTTATTTTTGATTACCACTATTGTTTACACAATCATATAACACGCACTGAACGACATTTTTTTGTGTCCAACCGTACACAGACAGAGCGACCTTTCTTTGTCGTTAAAACGATAGTTTAATTTATGTATTTATTAACCCCTCCTCGCGAGTGAAGCGTTTAACAGGTTTGAATTCTGAGTTTTCCGTCTCCTATATTGAATCCCTAACCAATGTTAAAGGGCCCAGTCTGTCCCTACTATTTATCCTGGAGGGAGAATAGTTGGATATATATATGTATATATATATAATGAAGATTCACTGAGTATTTTTCTGTAACCGAAACTCCGTCACTACTTACGTCACCTCAATATATATATTTTTTAAATTAATTAGGATTCAAATGCTATGTTAAATGCAGGGTAATTCCATGTCAAATCATTCAGGCCATGTCACTCACCCCCTTTAATTATTCTGAAATTTTCTCCAAGTGTGGATGATGATAAAATTTGCCAATCCCCAAAATTTGTGCTTCCAATTCCAAAAATTGACAGAGTCATGTCGATTTTTAACTCACAAAATTTGAGAGGGTTGCGAAAATTGGCGACTTTTTGTAACCTATTTTTGTCTGTAAATGGAGTTCTAGAACTTCCCTACTCCTAAAAATTGGTTTATTAAAAAATAAAAAAGTCTTAAAGTCAACCAATTTTAAGTTATTGAAAATTTCTGATTTGTCATAGCAAGATCAATATCCCAATGTGACACTAATCAATAAAGTCTTAGAGTCTTGTTCGTCAATGAGTGCAAATGGACGTCTGTCACTATCAGCCGATTAAGCAGTTAACCAACCATGTGATCGAGCTGCTGATTGGATGAGGTTTAAACCACATGACCTCGCTTAGTCTATAAATATAAGTGGTGGATTGCAGCACGGCTTATATATATCAAAAAGGGAAGCGCGTGGTGTAATGGTTAAAGTCATCTCGTCAGTTCAGTAATGGTTAAATATATATATATACCAAAATAATCCAACACACGGGAAAATAAACAAAAAAAAGAGAAAAAAAAAACAACAACCGTTTGTGTTCACCAATGGGAAACCAATGATGAAGTGGGGTTGTTTCGGTTCACTGACATCTATGGGGGTTGTACAAGTTGTTTACATTATGACAAGAGAGTGATAAATAAATAAATAAAAGAAAGAAGCAGTCAACCGGAAATCTTAAGTACGCGCCAACAAATAATTAAATAAATGTAATCCACACACAGATGTAGTAAAGTATTACAATTGCAGACTGTGTGGCGGCGATCATTAAAGGAGTTTCCTTTGAAGTTGATAAAGACGTTGTTGTTAAATCAAATATAAGGATTTGTAGGTCAAAAGATTAGAATACGAAACTGAGATTTGGAATGTAAAAGAATCAAAAGTAATGATTTTTTAATTCAATCGTGTCTCGATCCACAGAGTAGGAAGGGTGACGAATAGTTTTAGAGCGTCATGTTATCAGAGAGAGAGAGAGAGAGAGAGAGAGAGAGAGAGACAGACAGACAGACAGAGACAGAGACAGAGACAGAGAGACAGAGAGAGACAGACAGACAGACAGACAGAGTGACTTAGAGAGAAAGATAGATACTAAGAGAAAGATATATATTATATTATATATATATATATATATACAAAGAGAGAGAGACAGAGACAGAGACAGAGACAGAGAAAGAGAGAGAAAGAGAGAGATAGAGAGAGAGAGAGAGGGAGGGTGCGTGTGAAACACGGGGAGAGACAGAGACTGATAGATAGATAGAGACAGAGAAAAGAGAGATACAGACAGAGACAGACAGGCAGAGCGACTTAGAGAGAAAGACAGAGACTAAGAGAAAGAGGGAGAGACAGAGAGACAGAGACTTCGGGAGAAAGAGAGAGAGAGATGGGGTGCGTGTGAAACACAGGGAGAGAGAGAGACTGATAGATAGATAGAGACAGAGAAAGAGAGAGAGAGAGAATACGAGAGAGAGGGAAACAGAGACAGAAACTGATAGAGTGTGTGTGTGAGAGAGTGTCAGAGAGAGAGAGAGAGAGAGAGATAAAGAGGTACAAAGATAAAGAAAGAATTAGAGATAGAGAGAGTTAGAGAGAGAAAGAGAGAGATACAGAGAGACAGAGACTTAGAGAGAAAGAGAGAGAGAAGGAGAGAGAGGGGTGCGTGTTAAACACAGAGGGACAAAGACAGAGAGACAGATAGACAGACAGACAGATAGATAGATAGATAGATAGATAGATAGATAGATAGAGAGAAAGAGAGAGAGAATAAGAGAGAGAGAGAGAGAGAGAGGGAAACAGAGACAGAGACTGATAGAGTGTTTGTGTGTGAGAGTGTCAGAGAGAGAGAGAAGGAGAGAGAGAGAGAGAGAGAGATGGGGGGTAAAGAGATAAAGAAAGAATTAGCGATAGAGAGAGACAGAGAGAGAGAGAGAGATACAGAGAGAGAGATACAGAGAGACAGACACGTTGAGATAAAGAGAGACAGAGATAGATAGAGAGAGAGAGTGTGTGAGAGAGAGAGAGAGAGGGTGCGTGTGAAACATAGACAGAGACAGAGACAGGGATACATATAGATACATAGATAGATAGATAGATAGAGACAGAGAAAGAGAGAGAGAATAAGAGAGAGAGAGAGGGAAACAGAGACAGGGACTGATAGAGTGTGTGTGTGTGTGAGAGAGTGTCAGAGGGAGAGAGAGAGAGAGAGAGCAGAGACGGACAGACGGACAAGCACAGAGTCAGACAGACATACAGAGAGAAAGACAATAATAAAAGCACTAGAAAGAAAGAAAGAAAGAAAGAAAGAAAGAAAGAAAGATAGAAGCATTGTTACACTGTGCAGATTTTGTATTTATTAGTAAAGTGATATATATATATATATATATATATATATATATATATATATATATATAGAGAGAGAGAGAGAGAGAGAGAGAGAGAGAGAGGTTGAGTACGTAAAGCAGATTGGGAGTGAGGTAGAAATATGGAGACAAAGTGTGGAAGGGATAATTAAAATGTGTGGTTGATATAGAAACAGAGAGAGAGAGAGAGAGAAGAGAGAGAGAGAGAGAGAGAGAGAGAGAAAGAAAGAAAGAAAGAGAGTGACTTAGGGCGAGTGAGTGAGGGAGAAAAAGAAAGAAAGAAAGAAAGAAAGAAAGAATGTCATATATATATACATATTCAATTTACTTTTAAATTTTATTTAACTGAAAACTTACCTAAAGAAACTCAAAATGGTTACCTAACGGAAGTTTGCAGCGCCGTCTGTTGGGCATTGTTTGTTTAATCTTACATAATCCTGTGTTATTTTTATCAATCATCCTCATGAAATGAATTCGCCTAGTAGTGAGTAATGTTTGCTGCTGCAGAGAAAATTCTAATTCTCTCTCCGCTTCCAAAACCGCTTGTGAAATCTTATTATAATTGAGATTCGGTGTCTGTAACCGAAACTATGTCAAAACTTTAAAAAATCTGTCGATCCCAGCCTGAATCAGCCTGTCTTGTCTAGTCAGATTGATGAAACAGCGAAACAGGACTGTATCTGGATGACAATATATATATATATATTATATATATATATATATATATATATATATAAGTAAAGAAATAACAAAAGACTTAGAGATTTAGCATTATAAGTAAAGAATATTTTTTTTATAAGTAAAGAAATAATTATTTCTTTACTTATATATTTGCTCTGTGACTCTAACATTAAGAGCACACATTGAGCTCTCAAATGCGACAGGTTTTTTAAACAAAAGTCTTGTGTCGTAAAGAAGATTTCTTCTCTGGACTTTTGGATTATATATATATATATATATATATATATATATATATGAAAAATAGATGGAAATTAATCCGACAGTATGAAATTTAACATTATGAAAAAACATATGATGTTTGTTATGTAATTGCTGACAGTACTGTTTCGACCAAATCGATAAGTTGGTCTTCATCAAAGAGCGACATAGATGGGAAGAGAAGATATCCGTTAAAAAAAGACTGTTTACAGAAACGAACGCTGAGTTCAACCGCTGAAGTTTTTGAAAAATGCATGTTCTGTTTAAAAAAAAAATAAAATAAATTTTATTTTTAATTTTTAAAAAATCAGAAGCATTATAGTTTATAGAAAAACTCAAAAGAGTTTGTTGTAAAAGTTTATATAAAAATGTAAAGTGGGTATCAAAATAGTATAGTATATATTTTTCAGCTGTTAAAAAATATACAAGTCCACATGGTAATTTGAAAAAAGATGTTTTCATAATGTTAAATTTCATACTGTTTTCATAATGTTTTCATAATGTTAAATTTCATACTGTCGGATTAATTTCCATCTATTTTTCATATTTGTCAAATGAAAAAACATTATATCTGGGACTTTTACACCTTGAAGACTTTCATCTATAACTACGGACTTATCAACGCCACAAGTAACATTTTTGGAAATCTAACATCTTTTTTCAAATTACCATGTGGACTTGTATATTTTTTAACAGCTGAAAAAGTCTTTTTTTTAACGGATATCTTCTCTTCCCATCTATGTCGCTCTTTGATGAAGACCAACTTATCGATTTGGTCGAAACAGTACTGTCAGCTATTACATAACAAACATCATATGTTTTTTCATAATGTTAAATTTCATTATATAATATATATATATAATATATATATATAGTGTGTGTGTGTGTGTGTGTGTGTGTGTGTGTGTGTGTGTGTGTAGACCTTTTTTAGCATTGGAGAATTGGAGAATTGAAAATAAAGTGCTCGATTACATGTGTAAGAACTGTAATAATTTATTACCCATCTTCAAAACAAGCCACCTGTCTTGAAGAGGGTAGCTAACATACTGATTGGAAACCAATGGTAACGATGGCACCTTAAATTTATTGTACACTATAATAAAGGAATAAATAAATACATATATATATATTATATATACATATATATATATTTAATCCAGCGCTTGTCCTTTGTTGAAGGATAAGTTTCCATCGCATCTAAAGCTTTTGTATTGTTCTTATTTCTTCATGCTAAAACGGAAAGCCATTGTTATAAATATCTCCCCCCCTAGCACCACTGCCTCGTTTTGGTTTTGTATATCCTATTTCGTGGAAATCCTTGCAATTATATTTCACTTACTAATGCCCGGCTCTTTTATTATCAGTTGTTTTAACTTTTATTGTCTTGTTCAATTCAATCTGTCAGCATTCGACTTTATTTAGCCTCGATTTTACACATTGTTATGTATTTTCCTGCTGCTGCTGTCGCTGCTACTGCTGTGTGTTACATAATTCGTGGGTAGCCTATGAATTATGTCTGTAAGCATAATTAGATTTTGAATTAAAATTCGTTGAAATTCAAATGTTGTATACCCTTCTTATTACTTACTTCTTACTTCTTCCGTTCATCTTCTAGCTTAGGTTCTTCTTGGGGACTTCGTCTTGGTGACTTCGTCTTGGTGACTTCGTCTTGGTGGTCGGTCCCACTTAACTAATTTCTCCTTCTAGATCAGTCTTGTTACCAAGACATTTACCAACCACAAAACTCGCTTTCAGCTTTTACTACTATGCAGTTCACCCGCCTCGCAGCCGGACTTTTAAGGCCTTGGTATAAACCATTACGAGGGGGTGTCAGATTTTTTTAAAAAAAGGGGGAAATGGGACAACCCAGTCGGCGACCACCTCACCAACTCGCTACCAGTTATAGAAAGAGGGGGAGGAGAAAAATAATTCTCACAAATGGTAATGAGCGAACGAATTGGCAGTACCTAGCGTTTAAACATTAAACATAGAAGTTCGAGTTGTTCCAACACGTGCTGTTAATTGTTCGTTGTCCTGAAACACCTTGCATTGCTTCCAGTAACAATAAGAAGGTTATTTCTAATTATTCAATTGTGACATCACGTTGTGCGACTCCGTAAGTCGCGTCGTATTTTATTTATAAGCAGGTAATTAACGTTTACAAAACTTGCGCTCCATAAAGGGTGATAATAAATTGCTTAACTCCTATATGGGCATACAATTCAATTATCACAGCTTACAGAAAAAAAAAACTCCTATAGAACCGAGCCTAGAATTTATTCATGAGGAAGGAAAACACAAACTGCGACTTTTCTTGTGTAGTAAACAAAATAGATTTATATGAAATGGATCACGCAAAGTAAGAAAGAAAAATGAGTTTAATCGAACTCAACGGACCGAAATTCCACCATCGTATGTAACCATGACGAAAGAAATAAAATACAAAAAATTAGGGAATTAACCGAATTTAATGAAACTTTTTATATTGATATATTAATGAGGAAAAAAATGAGGAAAAGAAAAGAAATGTAGATGGATAAAAATGAATTTTATCGATATCACTTTTAATCGATATCACTTACACATGTGTTTCGGTCTGTTTATCAAAATGTATACGGATTTACGTTATTATTATTATTAAAATAATCAGATGGAGTTGAAATGATGATGATGATAATAATAATAGGAAAAATGCATAAAATGTTCCGTACACAGATTTTGCCGACCTTCATCAGAGTAGTATTTTTAAATTTAAAAAATTTAAAAAATAAAATTGTTATTCAAAAGTTGTTCAATCGATGAATTTCAAACTAGTATGTTCTTTGCCTTGACGGTAACTGATTTCAAGCGAGACATCTGGACCTTGTAGACAATTGTCCTATTCCTGGAGCGTTGGGATAAGCTCGCAAATAACTGTAGGATGGCTTCTTCATGGCTGCCTTTCGTGGCGAATGAGCAGTCCATGACATGCAACACTTCACTTAGGCCTAACTCCGATAGGATTGTCCTAACTCTATAGCCCTTACGGCAAGCTCCAACCCGTTCTTTCATATGTGTGCTAGAATACAGTAACTGAGGGTCTTCATGTCTCGGGTATGACGTTAAGTTCTGATGGTGGCCTAATGTCGGTATCAGCCAGAGTGCAAAATAGACTATTCCCGTTTAACTAGTGCTATACCAAGGAGATTGTTTAGCCTCTAACCTACCATCAACTCTTCGTTTTACCGCACAGGTACACGAGCTACACATACGCTGAGTTGGTGAGGGCCGGTATCGAACCAGGGACAAAACAAATCTTTTCTTCTTTGACGGTCACTGCTTTCAAGCTAGCTATCTGGACCTTGTGGCCTATTATCCAATTCCTGGAACGCTGGGATAAGCTAGCAGATACCTGTTTGTGTCGGAATATGGGTTAGCTTTACCACCTCTCCTGGTTTTCTGTGATGAGATCAAAGAAAAAGATGCTGGCTCTGTGTCAATCGATTTAATCGCAGGATCAGAGGGTGACGTAAGCAGGGACGTAAGCAGTGACGTAACCAGTGACGTAGTTTTGCTTATACACAAATAGAGAACTAAGTGAAAACTCCCCAGTGTGACCAAAAGTCGGTATCATCCAGACAGCGTGGGAGTCTACCCAAGAGATTGTTTTTTCATCTGAGCTGGAGCGCCATATCTACCATCAGCTCACAGATCCCTGTGCTACTCATACGCTTGAAGAATAATTAAAGTTCCAATTACCGTCGAACTGCGAAGACAAGGCAACAAACGATTGTAACTTAAATACAAACCCGAATAGTCAGAAAGCCAATGCAGAATGACAGGATATATATAAGACTCCTCAATGTCATTCAAATCAAGCAGTCAAGCAGCCAATCAGAACTCAGGGAATGGAATGACCCAAATCACCCAAATTCATGAATGGGTCATTCTTGATTTTTATATATATACCAACTGTCTTGGACACTGCTTAATGACCCCAAACAGAGATTTAAGAGGTTTGAATTCAGAGTTGTCTTTCTCCTAGACTGGTTGCGTAACCAAGGTTAAAGAACCTGGTCTGTCCTACAATTTACCCATAGCTGGAGGGAGATTAGTTGGATGCATACTTTTCCCAGGGGTACTAGCGCTATGGGAACTGTGACTTCGTACTGGATTCGAACTCATGTCGACGAGTCCATTTCCAACAACTCTAGCCAGTACACCACGCCCCTCCCCTTTTCTCGCTAGACATCTGGACCTTGTGGCTTATTGTCCTGTTCCTGGAGCGTTGGGATAAGCTAGAAAATACCTGGCTGTTTCGGAATGTAGGATGGTTTCTTCGTTGCCGCATCTTCTGGTTTTCTGTGATTAGCTCAAAGAAAAAGAAGCTGGCTCTGTGACAATCGAATTGACGTAGTTTTGGTTACAGAAAAATACCTAAAAAAAAGACCTAATATTCATTATTAATACATTTTAGACTCGTACATTTTTTATGACAAATTGTAAGCTTCCTTGTGTATCCAAACACTAATTATTTCATACTAGCAAACATATATGTACCTTCCGGGGGCAAGTATTTAAGTTTTAATGCACATATTTATTAAAATCAAATTTTTGATATCAATATGCAAATTAGTATTCCCGTTTACACTGTAAACCGCTATTTTGTTGTATATATAAATGCAATCTCATACTATTAGTATGTAGATATGGTCAACAGTGGTTTCGGCCTCTGGACCATTGATATAATTAACGGCGTCGATCCCAGGGGGCCATCCCCCCAGGCAACACCTGCCCCCTTGATTTAAAAGGGCAGGGCTGGGTTTATTGCCCAGTGCCTGAGGCACCCCCTTGAGGGGGAATGCCGACGGGATCGACGCAATTTTTTCATCCGCCACTCCATGAATCTCAGCTTGTGGGTGGTCCCACATAAATAGGGCCTTGTGCCTGACCCGTACAAGTGGGGTACGTGGAAAATATCATGTAGATATGGTCAACATGTAAAACAATTTTATTAATAATTGAGGTTTAAATGAAAATAAAATCATGGAGAATGTGACGTAAATAACAAAGGGAATTATGACTTAAGTAGTGACATAGTTTCGATTACAGACAGCAAACACATAATCTCCATCATAATAAGATATGCAATATTATAGTTTTATTTTGAGACACGACGAAACAGTTGTTCAATCGATGAATTTCAAACTAACATGTTCTTCTTTGCCTTGACGGTAACTGATTTCAAGTTAGACATCTGGACCTTGTAGCCAATTGTCCTATTCCTGGAGCGTTGGGATAAGCTCGCAAATAACTGGTAGTGTAAGAATGTAGGAAAACAAATATAAGATTGAGTATCCTAGTCTACCATCAGCTATAAAATAATTCATGGGTATTTTCGTAAGATCAAAAATTGATGTGCTACAGAAAAACTGGGGAGAATTTTGGATTCAGAGGCAAAAAAAAAAAAAAAAATAGTCAAAAACAAGTGTCAGATCCAACCTCAAAAAATTGCGTTCCTCGGTGTAATCAAATGCAGTAAAGGACTTCCGAACTGAGGTAGTTATACTTGCATAAGTTCAAGCCAGGTAAAAGCATGTACCAAATACTGTTTTAAAAGGAGGTTGTATATCCTCTCTTGTAAGATTACATGATGTTTCGAGAGTTTCAATTTGTCATGGTGGGTTGAGGATTATAGCTTAAGGCTTGACTAAATATCAATACAGTTAAGGTTCCGAACTGGAGAGTTATACTTGCATAAGTTCCAGCCCAGGTAAAAGCATACCAAATAATGGCTGCCTTGTCGTGGCGG
>CM042180.1:49790007-49863958 GCA_023376005.1 Doryteuthis pealeii | reverse complement strand
TAGAGAGAGATAACCAACAAATACGTAATTGTAGACTATGCAGTGACAGAGATGAGCACTCTTAAACCATGTACTATGCGGATGTAGCAAACTAGCACAATGGAGAACACAACTAGGCACGACTGGGTTGGAAAGGTGTTTGCCACTGGGAATTATGCCAAAAAATCTAAATGTTGCTCCACACAATACAAATGGTTATGCATAGACCAGAATCTGTTCTTGGAGACGAAACGCATAATAATTTTGTGACTTGAGATAAAAACGGATCAACCTTATCACCAGCAAGGAAGACCAGAACGCTAGTTGTTATTAACAAAACGCACACACGACACTCTCACTCACATCGCTCGCGCTTGTGCAGTTCCGCAGATCACAGGGTGAAGTTGAAGGAAAATGAAAAAAATGGACAAATACCTGGACTTGCCAAAGTTATGTAAAGGAATTATTATTATTATTATTAGTAGTAGTAGTGTAGTAGTAGCTAGTAGCTGTGGAAATAGATGTATGAAGTAGATGTAGTGTGACTGTGCTATTACTAAAAACTTATAATGACACGAGGCAAGATGTCCCACAGCAACCCAAGCTGTTTCGCAGCTCCAAGCAGGAAATTGCCAGCCAACTCAGCATGGCCCAGCAACGGATTCAAGCCTCTCCATCTAAGCTCCGAAACCGACAAATATTTCTATAATCAACACATAAGAGGATGACGTAAAACGTTTATTTGAGTCGTAACGTTACAGGCGTATTCTAACAGCTCAGCCGATAGAAAATACTTTATAATCTGAGCATGAAAACCACGCATAAGCATTTTAATTGTTTCATAATAATGAAAAAATTACTATTTGTTCATATTATTCAAATACCTGCAACGGCGTACGCGGCGCTTAAGTAGAGGGGATTTTTTAAAGTTAGTCGGCTCAGATCAATTTTACTGAATTCGTGAGTTGAATCCTCGTGGGATGGCCTATTTAAACCCGCTTGTAAAAAAAAATATATTAGACGCTTGCATTGATCCAGCTAACTCTGAAAGCAAATGTTAATGGTCTACTATCTAAAATATTAAATGCAAAGTCGCATGCTGTTTCATTTCAAATTTTATTTGTTTATTTTTCTTCACGAATTTAAATCAAATCTCTATTATTTTTGCTCAAAAACCAAGCCCTGGTGATATTTAATGTGTATATATATTTATTTGTCGTTAATTATTTTATTTTCAAAGTTTCCTCCCGGTCCACATATTCATACAACTGCCATTTATATATGTATAGATAGATAAATAATTCATCAATTAAAAATCCATCGATTTGTAGAACTCTTTACTCTTCTTATTTTCTAAACTTCCTTACTTGTGTATTGTTTAGATTATTCGGACTATTGTCCTCATCTTTATTATTATCTGTGCAACATGTGCCCCCTGGCATTCTACGAGTATTTCTTGTCTGGCTCAGATGTCTTCTCTTCGAACTCAGGAAGCTTCTTTCCCAATCTGGACACATGGCCTAGTTGATATAGACGGTGAGTTAATACAGTTCTAAGTGACAGTTATCTCTAGGCTGCAGGTTCAAACATGGTCAAGGGTTACAGTAACATAGTATAATGATTAACACAGCTTAACACTTGTACCAAGTCATGGTTAGCGGAAGGAGAACAGGATACCCCGGTGGATTGAAAAAGGGTTGGGTTGAAAGTTCCATGAAGACCCCCGATTACAACAAGAAGTTTCATGAGCCCGAGAAGGTTCCAGAGTTTAACATGAAATACCTAAAAAAATTTAAAAAATAACCAGAGGGCACATCGGCCGAAACGTTTAACAGATAAAGATAAAGATGAGGGCGATAGTCCGAATAATCTAAATCATATAAATTATCAAGCCTCCTCAAAACTTCAGAAAAATAGTACTCCTTACTTGCACCAATCACGTTACAATTTTCCAAGTGGAACGCTGGCAAAACTATAAAAAATCTTTCTCTGTATAGAATATTTTCATCTCCCATTATGTAAAATCAGTAATCACTGTTCCGACAACACATTATCCATTCCAATGCCCTGATGAAGGTTTAATAAAAACTGAAACCCTTTAACGTCGACTTCACCATGAAGGCTGAATTCATCTATCATGGAATAATTTGTTTTTCTATTTCCAGCGTAGGACCGGCTTAGCTCAGTCGGTGAGCGTCTACCTAGGAACCACAAGGTCCCTGGTTCAATACCGGCCCTCGCCAACTCAGCGTATGTGTAACACATGTACCTGTGTGGTAAAACGAAGAGTTGATGGTAGGTTAGAGGCTAAACAATCTCGTTGGTATAGCACTAGTTAAACGGAAATAGTCTCTTTTGCAGTCTGGCTGATACCGACATTAGGCCATCTCGACGACGATTATATATGTATATCTATATCTATTGGTTTGGTTTGGGTTGGTTTGGTTTATTTTACGGCATATCAACCTCGGTGGGTCATTTAATGGCGATTAAGTTTTGAAATAAATTCATTCTTAATGCATAATACAATTTTGTTTATAAACTCATCTTTTCTATTTAACCCATAGATGGGACCCTAACCAGTACTAACACTCCGGGTCATAGGAGACCAGGGAGCAATGGTGATGAAGGGGTGCTCCACATTCCCCAAACTCCCCAAAACCGGAACCTCACCATCAGATAGAGTTTAACGTCACCCCCAGGACATGTAGACCCTCAGCCACCGCCTTGTAGCACTCATATGATAAGTAGGATTGGGGGTTGCCATAAGGGTAGGAGCAATCATATAGGTACTAGGGCTTGACGGGGCCAGCCCATTGATCGGAGGGAGCCTCTCCGACCGCCCGTCTAGCCCGAGAAAAGCCTAAAGTGGAATATTGCAAGTCACGGACTGCTCAACCACCTGGGTTCTATCCTTAAGCATCATGGGTCGCCCCCCACGGCCAACAGGTGGGCCCATTGGGGGAGTCTTACCCTTCTGCAGAGGTGCAGTCGGTGCATTCTACGCCCCACCGACACGGGCGGTTCTCTCTCTCTCTCTCTCTCGTCTCTCTCTCTATATATATTATATATATATATAATATATTATATATATTAAGGAGAGAGAGAGAGAGAGAGAGAGGGAGAGAGAGAAATAGAGAGAAGTGGGAAGAGAGAAGGATAGATACAAACCGTGGCAGAGGGTGAGTTAGATAGATAAATAGATAGATATATAGGCTCACAGTATATTCACCCATCGGTAGATTACAATACGTCAAATCACTGCATTGTTGCTTACTTCTGATTGTGGTTTAATCAATTTAGTCGGATATTTATTCTGAAAAGGTCTTTGTTTGATTCGGCCATATTTGACACGAGATCATCATCCATCCATCCTGATCTTACACTGGACCACTTTTAATCTTGTCAATGGATCAACATCGAAAGGGACCCCCAGTTTGTCCGCCCCACAGTTTATCCCAAGTGCCCCTTATCACTGACAATGTCAACGTATTTCGCAATTCAACGCTCAGGATATTGCCCCTATCCAAAGATTAAAATTCTTCGGCTTAATGAAATATTTCGGTGATATCCGTCTAAGACTTGAAGCTAAACGATACCTCCCCGTCTACAACAATACACCAATTCTTGTACCTCTACATATTTTGTGAATACTTCCTTGGCTTGATTTTAAAATATTTTCATTCAACCCCACAACCACAATAATCAGTTCATTATATTCCAGATTATAATCATCGGTAAATTATTGGCAGGGTTGGGTTGGGCTAGTGTGGGCTGAGCTGTGTATGTTTGGGGTGAATGTTTTCTTTAGGTGTAATGTTAACAGAAAAACAAAGAAAATAGAGTAAGGAGCAAGAAAGAAAGAAGAGAAAGAAAGTAATGGAAAGAAAGAAAGAAAAAGAAAGAAGAGCAAGAAGAAAGAAAAGAAAACGGGACAAGAAAGAAAGAAAGAAGAAAGAAAGACGAAAGAAAGAAAGAAAGAAAAAGAAACGGACAAGAAAGAAAGAAAGAAAGAAAGAAAAGAAGAAAGAAAGAAAAAGTAGCGGACTAAGAACGAAAGAAAGAAAGAAAGAAAGAAGAAAGTAACGGACAAGAAAGAAAGAAAGAAAGAAAGAGAAAGTACGACAAGAAAGAAAGAAAAGAAAGAAGAAAGAAAGAAAGAAAGAACGGACAAGAAAGAAAGAGAAAGAAAGAAAAGGAAAGAAAGGAAAAAAAAAAAGAAGAAAGAAAGAAAGAAAGTAAGACAAGAAAAGAAAGAAAAAAAGAAAAGAAAAGAAAGAAAGAAAAAAGAAAGAAAGTACGGACAAGAAAGAAAGAAAGAAAGAAAGAAAGAAAGAAGAAAGAAGGAAAGAAAGAAAGAAAGAAAGAAAGAAAGAAGTAAAGAAAGAAAGGGAAAGAAAGAAAGTACGGACAAGAAAGAAAGAAAGAAAGAAGAAAGTACGGACAAGAAAGAAAGAAGAAAGAAAGAAAGAAAGGAAAGAAGAAAGAAAGAAAGAAAGTAAAGAAAGAAAAAGAAAGAAAGAAAGACGGACAAGAAAAAGAAAGAAAGAAAAGAAAAGTCGAAAGAAAGTAGACAAGAAAGAAGAAAGAAAAGAAAGAAGTACGGACAAGAGAAAGAAAGAAAGAAAGAAAAGAAAAGAAAGTACGGACAAGAAAAAGAAGAAAGAAAGAAACGGAAGTAAAAAGAAAGAAGGAAAGAAAGAAAGAAAGAGAAGTACGGACAAGAAAAGAGAAGAAAGAAAGAAAGAAAGAAGTAACGGACAAGAAAGAAAGAAAGAAAGAAAGAAAGAAAGAAGTAGAAAAGAAAGAAAGAAAGATAAAGAAAGAAGAAAAGAAAGAAAGAGAAAGAAAAGAGAGAAAGGAGAAAAAGAGAGAAAGAGAGTAAGAAAAAGAAAGAAGAAAGTGAGTAATAAGAGGAAAGAAAAAAAGAAAGAAAGAGAGAGAGAGAGAGAGAGAGTAAGGAAAAGCGAGAGAAAGAAAGAAAGAAATAAGGAAAAGAAAGAGGAAAATAGTAAGGAAAAGAAAGATAAAAAGAAAGAAAGAAAAAAGAAAGAAGAGGGTAAGAAGAAAGAAAGAATGAAAGGAAGAAAGAAAAGAAGAAAAAGAAAGAGAAAGAGAGGGAGAGAGTAAGGAAAAGAGAGAAAGAAGAAAGAGAGTAAGGAAAAGAGAAATAAAAGAAAGACAGTAAAGAGAAGAAAGAAGATAGTAAGAAAAGAAAAGATAGAAAGAAAGAAAGAACAGAGTAAGGTAAAGAAAGAGAGAAGAAAGAAAGAGAGTAAGGAAAAGAAAAGAAAGAATGAAAGAAAAGAAAGAAGAAAAAGAGAGAAAAGAAAGAAAAAAGAAAAATAGAGAAAAAAAAAGAAAGAAGAAAAGAGAGAAAAAAAGAAAAAGAAAGAAAGAAAGAAAGAGAGTAAGTACAAGAAAGACAGACAGAAAGAAAGAAAGAAAGAAAGAAAGAAAATATCAGAGTCACAATGTATTAAATGAATAAAGAGCTCATTGTGAAATTAATTTAGTTTTGTGTTGTGCGTTGAGCGTTATGCGTTGTAGCGGCGGCGGCTGCAAATCAATATAGATATTGTTATAATTTGTTCTTAAAGTCAGATACAGCCGCATTGAATTTAGAATAATTAATCAAACCATTATTCCTTTCGGCTATGTTTGGAAACATAGAGTATCTATCGTTTCTGTTATATTTAGTACGTGTAGGTAGATTATTGGTGGGGTGGGCTGGGCTAGGCTGAGCCGGGCTGGGTGGAGCTGGGCTGGTCCGGACCCGGCTGGGTGGAACTTCGCCGCGGTGTGTATGCTGGGGTGAATGTTTTCTTTAGGTATAATGTTAACGAAAAGAAAGAAAGAGGGTAAGGACAAGAAAGAAAGGAAGAAAGAGTATATTATATTATATATTATATATATATATATATATATATATAGAGAGAGAGAGAGAGAGAGAGAGGAGGGGAGAGAGGGAGAGAGAGAGGGGGAAAGAAAGCGGAACTATCATTGCCCTGGGGTATAATATTAACAGAAAAGAAAGAAAGAGGGTAAGGACAAGAAAGAAAAGAAAGAGTATATATATATATATATATATATATATAGAGAGAGAGAGAGAGAGAGAGAGAGAGTGAGAGAGGGGGGGAAGAAAGCGGAATGATTAAACTATCCTTGCCTTGGGTATAATATTAACAGAAAAGAAAGAAAGATTTTGGGTTGGTTTGTTTTGTTTTACGGCATATCAACCTCGGTGGGTTATTTAATGCCAACAAAGTTGTGAAATAAATTCATTCTTAATGCATAATACAATTTTGTTTATCAACTCATGTTTTTCTATTTAACCCATAGATGGGACCCTAACAGGTACTACCACTCCGGGTCAGAGTGGACCAGGGAGCAATGGTGATGAAGGGGTGCTCCACATTCCCCAAACCTCCAAAACTGGAACCTCACCATCAGATAGAGTTTAACGTCATTCTCAGGACATGGAGACCCGCAGCCACCGCCTTCTAGCACCCATATGATAAAAAGAGGTTGGGGCTTGCCATAAGGGCAATAGGGTTGGGAAAATCATTAGAAAGAAAGAGAGTAAGGACAAGAAAGAAAGAAAGAAAGAAAATTTTAAAAAAATGATAGAATATATATATATATATATATATATATAGGAACCTACTTCTAAACAAAACTAAAATCTAAGAATGTCCGGTTGGTGTAGGTGTAACGATGCTCGCCTGTCAGCTTGTTAGTCGGGTTTCGAATCACGCACAAGGCGGTCTTCCTATCTATAGCTCTGCTGATGAGGCCTAATAGGCCGAAATGTACATACAGAGATTGATTTTTCTCGATTTGTTTAGCCTTACATTTAAATAAGTATGCCGGCCTAATTAATTAATTATTAATTAATTAACTTTCAAAATTAGGTACGAATTCAATTAAGCATATATTCTCCCAAGAATTGTCGGCTAAAAAAAGCCATATCATAAACACACCGCTTGTGTGTATTTACTTCTCTTATATATATATTATATATATATATATATATATATATATTAGAGAGAGAGAGAGAGAGAGAGTGAGAGAGAGAGAGAGAGAGAGAGAGAGCGTAATAGTTAAATTATCCTTGACTCTGCTTCGCTTAATATATCGGTATTAAGAGAAAAGAAAAAAGAAAGACAATAAAAAGTTAGAATGTTTTAATGAGAGAGGTAAAGAAAAGAGGGGTAGATAGAGAGAGAAAGAAAGAAAGAAAGAGTTAGAGAGAGAGAGAGAGAGTGAGAGAGAGAGAGAGTGTGTGAGTGTATGTGTGAAAAATTTGGTTTTATATAACGGGGAGAATTTTCCTTTAGGTTTAGTGTTAAGCGATAACAAAGAAAGAAAGACAATAAAAAGATAGAATTATTTAATGAGACAAGTAGAGAGAAAGGGAGAAAGGGAGAAAGAAAGAAAGATATATATATATATATATATATATATATATATAAACGCAACGCTCTTCTCTATAAGGAATGGAGCACTCTGTGACGGCCTTTACACATAAAGTGATGTGTGTATTAAAACAGTTAAAATCCCCTTCCCATTCAGTAAGCGAAGACAGCCTAATGATTAAGGTGCCGGACTGACACCTAAACGACCTCAGTTCAATTCCGGCTGTAGGTAGATTACAAAATGTCTAGCCACACTGAAGAGACTTGATAAGTCGAAACACGTGTCTGTGGATATATATATATATATATATAAAGATAAATCTAATGAGTTAGATAAACCTACTCTTCAGGTATAAGATCCGACTAATATTATCTTTATTATTTGCTCTACTTAGGTATTGAGCACTTTTTACTTATTAGCTTTAGTTTTCTGGCGCGTTTGTATATATATATATATATATATATATATATATATATATATATAATATAATATTATAAATTGTTTTTTTCTTTTGGCCAAAATATTGTATCAATAGATTATTTTTGGTTGGTACGATTATCTTGGTCTTTTCTTTTTTTCAAAAATTTTTTCTCCCCGGGTGATGTTTGGTAGTATATTTTTACAATCAATCTATTTGCTGGATTTTTTCTCAACGCGAGGATTTACCAACAAATTTGGTATTATATATATATATATATATATATATATATATATATATATATATATATATATATATAATATATATATATATATATATATATATATATAGAGAGAGAGAGAGAGATAGTTAGATATATAGAGAGAGGGAGATAGAGAGAGAGAGGGGAGATAAAGAAAGCGTAATAATTAAACCATCCTTGCTTGGGCTTGTCTTGATAGGTAGAGGTTAATGATTTTAGATATAGTTTTAATAGAAAAGAAAGAAAATGAAAAAGTTATCATGTTTTAATGAGGGATATATATATATATATATATATATATATATATATATATATATATATATATATACATAGAGAGAGAGAGAGAGAGAGAGAGAGAGAGAGAGAGAGGGAGGGAGAGAGAAGAGAGAGAGAGGAGGAAGATAGAGAAAGCGTAATAATTGAACTTTCCTTGATTGGGCTTAGCTTGATAGGTAGATGTGAATATTTTTAGATACAGTTTTAAAAAAGAAAGAAAATGAAAAAGTTAGAATATTTTAATGAGGATATATATATATATATATATATAGAGAGAGAGAGAGAGAGAGAGAGAGGAGAGAGAGAGAGAGAGAGAGAGAGAGAGAGAGGGAGAGAGAAGGGGGGAAGAGAGAGAAAGCGTATAATTGAACTTTCCTTGATTGGGCTTAGCTTGATAGGTAGAGGTGAATGTTTTAGATACAGTTTTAATAGAAAAGAAAGAAAGAAAGAAACGAGAAAGATAGAATGTTTTAATGAGAGAGATAGAGAGAAAGAGAGAGAGAGAGGGGGAGAGAGCGAGAGAAAGAGACAGAAAAAGAGAGAGAGGGGAGAGAGAGAGAAAGCGTAATGATTAAACTTTTCTGGATCGGGCTTGGCTTTATAGTTAAAAGTAAATGTGTTTAGGCAAAGTTTTAACAGAGGAAAATAAGATAAAGAAAAAGATAGAATGTTTTTAATGAAGGAGATAGAGAGATGGAGACAAAAGAGAATGCAAGAGAGAGAGAGAGAGAGAGAGAGAGAGAGAGAGAGAGAGAGAGAGAGAAAGAGATAGAGAGAAAGAGAGAGTGGGAGAGAGAGAGTGAGGTGCGTGTGAAACACAGAGAGAGACAGAGACAGAGACATAGAGATAGATAGATAGACATATAGATAGATAGATAGAGACAGAAAGAGAGAATAAGAGAGGGAGGGAAACAGAGACAGAGACTGATAGAGTGTGTGTGTGTGAGAGAGGTGTCAGAGAGAGAGAGAGAGAGAGAGAGAAGAGAGAGAGGGGGGGTGGGTGGGGAGGAAGACAGAGAAAAAGCGAAGATGGAATGGGTAAAATATCCTTGGTTGCGTTTGCCTTAATATGTCGGAGGTAATTTTTCTTTAGGTTTTATCATGTCGCGCCAGTAGCGCGGATATCCATGACAATCTCTCGCCAACCACCCCTATGACTCATTGACCCCCGGAGGTCTTCCGCACAGCATACTGTATCCGCACATGCCTGGTCAATTGTAGGCCCACACTTGTATGACCACTTGCCGGTTTCCACAAACTAATAACCACAGTTTGGGCTACAGACTTATTGATGCAGTCTCTTATACATTTTTATTTATATTTGCTTTTGGAGTCATTCGGATATTTGACGACTTTAGTTATTCTTCTAGACATAATTAAGAAATACCATTATCATGTTTATTATCATGGTAATTAAATGTTACCGCTATTGTAAAATATCTCATTATATCTATGGAAGCACCAATGCGTATATTAACATCACCAATGGCTATAAAGTCAGTCAATGATAAATCTTTTAGCGAGAAGACATCTTGTGTTTAATTAAATCTCAGTAGTACGTTGACTTAAGATTTTATTTTGTTCCGCTCGTAACTCAATTTCCTCGTATATCAAATCAATTTTCCCTATTGAAATAAACTGCAATGCCATTAATCCGTCCCAGTCCATATGCAGTGGTACCTTGACTTAAGATTTTATTTCGTTCCGTTCGTAAGCCAATTACCTCATATATCAAATTAATTTTCCCCATTGAAATAAATTGAGATGACATTAATCCATTCCAGCCGACTCATATGGAGTGGTACCTTGACTTAAAAGTTTATTTCGTTTCGGTCGTAACTCAATTACCTCGTATATCAAATTAATGTTCCCTATTGAAATAAATTGAGATGACATTAATCCATTCCAGCCGACTCATATGAAGTGGTACCTTGACTTAAAAGTTTATTTCGTTCCGGTCGTAACTCAATTACCTCGTATATCAAATTAATGTTCCCTATTGAAATAAACTGAAATGCCATTAATCCATTCCAGCCCACTCATATGCAATGTTAACTTGACTTAAGAGTTTATTTCGTTCATATTGTAAGCCATTTTCCTCGTATATCAAATCAATTTTCCCCATTGAAATCAACTGACATGTCATTAATCCGTTCCAGCCCACTATATACAGTGATACCTTGATTAAAAGTTTATTTTGTTCCGCTCGTAACGGTTTCTGATGTGAGCAAAAAACCTGCATTTCATGAATAAGTATAACAGTTAAAGGTGTTTGACATGTATCACAATGTGGTGGTTGTTCTTATTTGAGTATATAGGAGTGTGTGACCAATGCGTAATCGGGACACAATGATTTGTTCGTTTCTAGACTTTCTTAAAGCTGGTCTCCTGTCTCCCAAAGTGGGTTTGATTAGGAAGAGATGATTGTGGATATTGTTATTCCAGCGTTCTTGTCATTTTGTATGAAGGAATCTATAAATTTTAGGTTTCAGATCAGTATATGAAATCTTGACTTTGTTGGGGATCAAATCTAGAGCCGATTTAGCTGCAGAGTCAGCTCTTTCATTCCCACTCACACCAATGTGGCTTGTGATCCAGCATATCATAATCTCCTTAGAATTAGACATTGAGTCTGGTGTATTCTGGAGTCTAATGAGGAGAGGGTCTTCCAGTTTTTATTTTAATTTCTTAATGATAGTAGGATAGAGAGCGAGTCGGAGAAGATGATAAATTTTTGTTGTTATTTTAAGAGATGATATCAATTACTAGATGCTGGAATGGCTGGCAATTCCTGGATGTTTAGAGTCTGGAACCCAACTTGGGGTACTGGGGATATCTTTCCTTGTACAATTTAGAGTCTTTAGTAATAACACAAGGCCTCTTCTTTTTCTCATTAGATTTTTATTTTGTCCAAGTCACATCAGCCGAGAGCACGTCTAGCTCTTTCAACTCCTAATGCCAAACTTTATTCAACATTCTCACCTCTCACTCCTCCTCTCTCTCACTTTGCCACGTCTCATCACTCATACAATAGAAACATGCTATGTGGCATTGATGATTCATCATTAAACTTTTCCATTCTCATCTAACACATAATTCTTGCTAAAATCTTTTCCTTGCTAATTTATATATCAACTTACACTCATAGTTACAACCTCCATAAGTCTACACTCGTAATCAAATCAATTTTCCCCATTGGAATAAACATACATACCATTGATCCCCCAAATGGGATCACCTGTTGGTTGTGGCTGGAGATCTGTGTGTTACATAATCATTAGATACCTAATGATTATGACAATAGTGTAGAAATCATATTAGTGCAGCTGATGGCCTTGAGGGTGAGTGACGGCGCTTGACCTCGATCTCACCTTGCGTTCTGGGGATGGAACGTGAGAACGGAAGGCAATAGAAGCCCTTTCCGGTTTAAGGTGTAAGCAACTCAGTCAGTCAGTTAGACAGTTAGAACCTAGAAGCGAAGCTAGCAAGATGTGAGTCTCACTGCGTGATTGTCTGGTCTGGGGATCTACGAATAAAGTAACATCATCGTAAATCGAAGTCTTGTGTTTATTACTAAAAGCTAACAATAGCACAAGGCTTCTGATAAGCAGTGATCCCTGACAGAGACCAGACCCGGAATCCCCATATAAGAAAGACCAGACCTATAGAAGACATACCAGACCAAGATAGAAGATATACCAGATCCGGCCAGAAGAATAGACGACAGAGTAAGACGTAAGAAAGTATATAACATATAGATATATAGTGCCGGTAAAGAGGTATATAACATATACCTATTTGGTACCGTCAAAGAAAAGGCACTATGCAACATGTGAAGCTTATAGACGAGACCCTGGTAGCTGAGCAGTCCCTGACCTGCCATCTTCCATTTTGCCCCTTACTCAGGTTAGGCAGGTGGTCGGAGAGACACCCCTACGATCAATCAGCTGGGCATGCCAAGCGCTTCAACTATATGAATGTCTCGACTCTATTCTGATTATGGCAACTCTAACCATTTGTATGTGCTAGAAGGCGGTAGTTGAGGGTTTTGTATTTTTCGTGTCAGTGCTGCTGTACGGCAGCACCACTTGGACCCCAACGAAGCGCCTAGAGAATAAACTAGATGGGAGCTGCGCAAGAATGCGGCGCGTGATCCTAAACAAAACGTGGAAACAACACCCCACGAGAAAATAGCTGTACGGTTACCAGCCCGATATCACACAAACAATTCGAGTAAGAGGACAAGACAAGCAGGACACTGCCGGAGAAGCAAGGACGAACTCATAAGTGACGTCCTACTGTGGAAGCCAGCACATAGGCACGCCAGTGTGGGTCGGCCAGCAAATAGGTACATTGACCAGCTCTGTACGGACACTAGATGCTGCGCAGAGGACCTCGCGAGAACAATGAGTGATAGAGACAGTTGGAGAGAGATTGTTATCCGTGCTAATAGCGTGACATGATGATGATGATGATGAGTGTCCTGCTTGTAACGTTAAACTCAAAAAATCACTACGTGAACTCTCCTGCTATCTTTTGTTTGTGAACTAAACCTGAGACTAGTACTGGGTACTTTTGCAATAGGGAAAATACCAAGAAAATTTAGCACAGCCGTGGGGGAAATTCCGTTGGCAAAGTGTTAGTATTTTAATACAAAGACCTAGAAATGTGCTTTTAAGAATTTCTTTTTTTCTTTCAGACGAAAACAATTAAGTTTTACAGAAAGAAACTGTGCTGGAATAATATAAAGACGTCGACACGGGAATCCTTTTTTAATAAAAAAAATAATTTCGTAATGACGATTTAATAATAAAAAGGAAATTGCTAAGATCGTTTTATTAATAAGAAAAAGGCTAGACGAGCGGTCAGAGAGAATCCCCTCTGATCGATCTGCTTAGCGCGCCAAGCCCTAACAATTATATGATTGTCTCGACCTTATGGCAACCCTAGTCCTTTTATGTGCTAGAAGTCGGTAGTTGAGGGTCTTGTGTTCAGTTTATGACGTTAACCTAAAAAAGGTACCACATGCACACTTCTGCTGTCATTTGTTTTTCTGTGAACCAAGCCTGAGTCAGGTACTTGATCCTTTTGCCACAGAGAAAAATACCAAGAAAATTGGTAAAAGTGTGGGTGTGGAGATAGAGGACGTCCGTTTAGAGGGACACCTCTAGTAAAGCACCGGTAACTCGGGCGATCCTATAAATAGCGAACCCCTCGTTTGTAGTGGTCTCATTCTGGCCAACAATATATGGCGCCGCGGGCAGGATCGGAAGGACACCTACCAGAATGTTGAATCTTTGCGCACCACTTTGAAGTTAGCTGAAATGGCTTCAGGACAAAGCAGTAACGAAAAATACCTGCAACTCATACAGCAGTTAAATGAACTGCAGCGCGGAAATATTACCTGTTGTATACACACCGGATTATGCACCCGAACAATTAAACCCACAACCACCCTCACACATGCCAAGGCCCATCGAAAATGAATCTCCAAGCGACCTGCTTGAAATGATGGAGGTAGATTTGACAGATGATAACAAGATGGCGACAGACCACATTGATATGGAAGTGGAAGAAAACCAACACAAACCAGCGAGCCCAATTCTACGGCGTAGCACGAGGGCAACACGACCCCCAAGACCACTGTCCCCTACAATGCGAGGACCGAAGCATGATTACACAGAGTCATCCCGACGAGTGACCACAAAATAAGAGCATTGTGGTCATAGAAGGGAGGGGGGCATGTGGAGATAGAGGACGTCCGTTTAGAGGGACACCGGTAGTAAAGCACCGGTAACTTGGGCGATCCTATAAATAGCGAACCCCTCGTTCGTGGTGGTCTCATTCTGGCCAACAATATAGTGGGGGAAATCTGGTAGGCAAAGAGTTTATATAATAATACAAATCTTATTATAATGGAGATTGTGTGTTTTTCTGTCTGTAACCGAAACTATATTCCTACTCAAGTCACAATTCTCTTAGTTATTGACATCACATTCTCCATGATTTTATTTTATCTGAACCTCAATTATTAATAAAATTGTCTTACATTATTAATACTTTTAACTATGTCTACATATTGACAACATGCAATTATAAATATATATACAACAAAATAGCGGTTTACAGTGTAAACGGGAAGGCTAATTTGCATATTAATATTAAAAAAATCGAATTTAATGAATATGTGCTTAGTATTATTGATTTCTAACTGTTTGGTTTTATTTTAATGAATATAAGCAAAATCTCTTCAATGAATCTTAAATGAAATCCATTAACAAGATAAAATAACTCATTTTATTCTTTACTTCCTCTTATAACTAAATACTTAAATTAGAAAAAATAACAATGAAAGACGAGAGTGATGGAAGAGTAAGTTTCAGTTGTTCCATTTTTTATTATACTTCCTCTGTTTCAAACCTTTTATTATACTCCCTCTGTTTCAAATCTTTTTATCTGTATTCTTATTTAGTTTCATTAGCCTTTCTAATTTAATACAATATTTTATTACATTAAAACTTAAATACTTGCACCCGGAGGGTGTATATATTTGCTAGTACCTATAAATATGGTTATATTTTGTAGATAAGAATTGATACTCCTCTAAACTAGAATAGACTGTTCTATTCTCAATAAAGACGATTGACGATTTATCCTCGGGGGCCTGTCTTTCCTAGCGAGACCAGCTATTCGACTGTTCACTCATTATTGTACGTTACCAGATAAACTTTTTTGATTGTAAGTTACGTTTCAAGTTATTATTTAACATAACCACTCCCTGTAGCCTTACAATATTTTAAGAATTTTTGTCTTTTTCATCATCATCATCATCATCATCATCATCATGTCGCGCTGTCAGCGCGGATATCCATGACAATCTCTCTCCATCCGTCCCTATCGCTCATCATTCTCGGGAGGTCTTCTATGCAGCATCCTGTATCCGCACAGAGCTGATCAATGTACGTCTTTGCTGGTCGGCCCACACTGGCCTGTCCATGTGCTGGCTTCCACAGGAGGACGTCGCTTATAAGTTCGTCCTTGCTTCTCCAGCAATGTCCCGCGTGTCTTGTCCGTCTTACTCGAATGGTTTGGGTGATATGTGGCAGGTGGCCGTACAGCTGTTTTCTCGTGGGGTGTTATTTCCACGTCTTGTTCAGGATCACCGGCAGCATTCTTGTGCAGCTCCCATCTAGTTTATTCTCTAGTCGCTTAGTTAGGGTCCAGGTGGTGCAGCCATACAGCAGCACTGATACGACAACGGCTTGGGAGAGATGAAAACAATTATGTTTTAAAGAAAGAAACTGTGCTGGAATAATATATAGAAGTCTAGAAGTAATTTCTTTTTTAATAAAAAATAATTTTATAATGGCGATTAGATAATAGAAAGGAAATTGTTCAGAGTGTCAACGATTGACATTAAAGAAATCAGAAGTTGGAATATTTGACGAGGCTTCAGAAGATTTAATATCAAAATCCCCCAAAATTAATGGAGGAAGATGAAGCGTTGTGAATAGTTAATAGGCTGTCCAAAAAAAAAAAAAAAAAAAATCAAATAAAACCAGAGGGGAACATCAAATCCAATAACTTCTTTGCGAATTGAAATTGCTAAGATCGTTTTATTAATGAGAAAAAATGAGGCAATTGGCAGTGACATGCATTGGTAACATCTTGAAAAGAATTCCTCTTTCAATAACTTTCTTTTTAAATTTTGGGGTATATAAAAGAAAATTGTTTAGGTTTTTTAAAAAAAAGTATTACTTCTTATGAAGCAAAGCATTTTTATAGTAAAGTCGTTCACTCCACTTTTATCATGAAATTATTATATAATGTATTTTTATAATAAAATCATTGTCCTATGCATTTTTATAATAAAATCATTGCCCAATGCATTTTTATAGTAAAATCATTGCCCAATGCATTTTTATTGTAAAATCATTGTCCAGAGCATTTTTATAGCAAAATCATTGTTCTATGCATTTTTATAGTAAAATCATCGTCTAATGCATTTTTATAATAAAATCATTGTCCTATGCATTTTTATAGTTAAAATCATTTCCAATGCATTTTATAGTAATAATCATTTCTAATGCATTCTTATAGTTATAATCATTTCTAATGAATTCTTAAAGTAAAAATCATTGTCCTATGCATTTTTATAGTAAAATCATCGTCTAATGCATTTTTATAATAAAATCATTGTCCTATGCATTTTTATAGTTAAAATCATTTCCAATGCATCTTTATAGCAAAAATCATTTCCAATGCATTTTTATAGTAATAATCATTTCTAATGAATTCTCATAGTAATAATCATTTCTAATGAATTCTTATAGTAAAAATCATTGTCCTATGCATTTTTATAGTGAAATCATTGTCTAATTCATTTTTATTGTAACATCTTGAAAAGAATTCCTCTTTCAATAACTTTTTATAATCTTGGGGGAAAATAGTTTAAAGTTTTCAGGTTTTTCAAAAAAGTATTACTTCTTATAAAGCAAAGCATTTTTATAGTAAAGTCGTTGTCTATTACACTTTTATAGTAAAATAATTTTCCAATGCATTTTTATCCTAAAATCATCGTTCTCTCCACTTTTATCATGAAATTATTATCCTATGCATTTTTATAGTAAAATCATTGTCTAATGCATTTTTATAGTAAAATCATTGTCCTATGCATTTTTATAGTGAAATCATTGTCTAATGCATTTTTATAATAAAATCATTGTCTAATGCATTTGTATAATAAAATCATTGCCCAATGCATTTTTATTGTAAAATCATTGTCCAGTGCTTTTTTATAGTAAAATCATTGTCCTATGCATTTTTATAGTAAAATCATTGTCTAATGCATTTTTATAGTAAAATCATTTCCCAATGCATTTTTATTGTAAAATCATTGGTTTTGGTTACAGACACACAGTTATATAATCTCCATTATGATGAGATTTTGTGCAGGCTGATCGCAAGATTAAGTGTACAACCCTTATATTTGTGTACAAATGTCATTTTCAGACTCGTGACGTCAGTGGTGATGTTGTTTCGGTTACAGGCAGAGAGCTACATAATTTCTATAATAATAAAATGTTGTGTATTTGTGCACAAACGTTATTCTGGGACTATTTAAGTGGTCTACGAGGACATTAACACTTTTTTTTCTTCAAAACTGATTTTGAGAATATAATTTGAATAATTAGGGAAATATTGACGTAGTTTCGGTTACAGACAGACAGTTACATAATCTCAATTATGATCAGATTTTTGTGCTGGTTGATCGCAAGACTAAGCGTATGGCACTTGTATTTGTGCATAAAGTTCATTTTCAGAAGCTTAGGACCTTTCTTTTCCTACAGTTTTTTTTTATTTGACCTTTATCCCCTCAATAAACACGGCTTTCATTGTGAATATCTTTTTACACAGAAAACAATCTTTCTCTTGTGTCGCAAGGAAATAGAATCACGAAAACGTACTCAAATGTCACAGTGCACGAATTTGTCTGAAGAAAAACCAACCATCCTCCTCCAAAAAAACCCAAAAAAAAACCCAAAAAAACACACGAAAACAAAAAAAAAAACAAAAAAAAAAAAACAAAGAAAAATAGAAAAGTTTAAAGTGTCAAATCAAACAATCTTAATTCTTTTCGTGAAAGAAAAATATCCTTTTGTTTCATAAAATTCACAAAATTCGATATTTAAAAAAAAAGATAAATAAATTTAAAAAATAAAAGAAATTAACAGAGACTTTTTAGAAAACAAAATATTATTGTTTGACGCTAAATCTCTTGTTGACTTGATATTAAAAAAAAATGTTAATCTTTAAAATACGACTCACATTAAAATTTTCCTTTCTTATTTCCTTTCTTAATTATATAACTTTTTCCTATGAAATAACGCTGAACAGGCGTTGTATATCGAACTCTGCTGACTCATACGTTTTTTCTATTTATTTAATACGGACACTTGAGACTGGAAATAAATGTTAAAATATTGAATTAGAAGTTTAGTCTTTGAAATAGCTTTAGCAGTTTCAAGAAGAAAAAAAAGGTATTGTCATGCGTCAAAGATGGCGGTTTGAAAATAAAATTTACATAGGAACGCCAGACATGTTTGAAATCTGTTAAAGACAAACGTTAACTGTCAACAGGAATTGTCCAATAGAATTTAAACACGTCACATTTGTTTCTCTGTTTCTTTGGTTCTTTATTTCTTTAATACTCGCTTCCTATTTCTTTTTTATTCATTATATATAGAAAACGCACTCCAGGCGGTCTAAAATTATTTTTTAAAGCTATTGCTTGAGGGAGAGGGAGTTGAAAATTCAATGTCAGAGGGTTTGTATCATAAATAAGTAAACTAATCAAATTTATTAAATGTTGGTTGGGTTGTTTATTGATTTTAACGGCATATCAACCCGTCAGGGGTGATATCGTGCCTAACGGGTAGGAAATAATATATGTCGTGTATTTATATTTATACTTTTTAGTAATTGGTTTTAACAATGTGTTAGCATTATTGGGGATTATGTTGTATGGTATTGATTTGTTTCATGTGTATATTCTATGGTATAATTTTATTTTTCTCAAAAAAAAAGAGAATATCCTCCATGTTGACATTTTCAAACAGATCTTTCATATTGTTTGTATTAAAATAACGGTTTCTGATGTGAGCAAAAAAATCTGCGTTCCATGAATAAGTCTTTAACAGTCAAAGGTGTTTGACATATTTCACATTGTGGTTGTTGCTCTTGTTTGATTATATAGGAGTGCGTTAGTCCTGTGTGACCAATGCGTAATCGGGACTCAATGACTTGTTCCTTCCTAGATTTTCTTAAAGTTGATCTCTAGCCTCCCAAAGTGGATTTGATTAGGAAGAGTTTATTGTGGATGTTGTTATTCCAGTGTTTATTAAATTTATTAAAGGAGTAAAAATGAAAAAAACAAAAAAAAACAATCTTAAATGGAAACAGAGTTATTTCTCTTCAATTAAAATGTTGCGTGTATCTATTAATTACTAATTAAATGATTATTTGAATATTTTCCACAATATTTTCCATAAAATCGTAATCATTTATTTATTTATAAAATTTAGGTAATTTCTTCTGACAAAAGGGCCAGAATAAAAATAAAAAAAACAATTTTTAAAATGTCTTACTCAAATTTTGAGTGTATATACCACATGGTTGCTCTTTATTTTACGTACTAACGATTTTGACAATAAAGGAAATACTCACAAATAGACGTACGATAATATTGGGACATAAGCTGTGGCGTAGTTTTCGTTATAGAAGAAAAGAACCCAATCTCTATTATATATATATATATATATATATATAATATATATATATTATATATATAATATAGTTTGGTATATGCATAAGTATCTATTTTAACCATTCGCTTTTAATCGTTGTATATATATATATATATATATATATATATATATATATATATATATATATATATATATATGTGTGTGTGTGTGTGTGTGTGTTATAGTAGATATATATATATATATATTTGAAAATGGTTTTACACATTATTCCTCGCACAAACTTTAGTGTCACGGTATGCTTCTCTGATGAGACGTGACCGAAAAAAAGATATCTTTTTCAGAAGAAAAAAAAATTGTGAAATTGTATTTATTATAACATCTCACAATGCACACGCTTTTTAAAACCATTTTCAAATTTTGCTCGTACCACAATCTATTCATATATATATATATATATATATATATATATATATATATATATATATATTAGTAAATATATATATACACATTAAATATCATCAGTTCTTGATTTTTGTGCAAAAATGATGAAGATTTGATTTATATTCGAAGATATCTAAAAATTAAAATATACATAGAAATAGCAATGAAATTCTACTTAAAAATGTGCAGTATTTGTAAATCTCAAAACTAAACAAATCAATAGACCAGGCATTTTTGCTCTTACCCTCTACCCAGGAGACGCCGGGTAGCCGTTTCTAGTATTCAAATAGTTTAAAGATGACGTTTTTTCAATTTACTATTGAAACTCCGAAGAAATAACAATAGCCATAAGCCCTGTCGCTTGGATCTTTAGAATTCACCGACTGCACCTCTGCAGAGGGGTAAGATCCCTCATATTAGGGCCACCTGTTGGCAGTGAGTGGCAACCCATGATGCTTAAGTACGGAATCCTAGTTGATAAGCAGCACATGACATACAACACTCCACTTAGACACTTACTTAGACTAGACAGGAGGTCGGAGAGGGCCCTCTCCGATCCATCAGCTAGTCACCTCAAGCCCTAGCACCTATATGATTGCCCTAACTCTCTTGCCCTTGTGTCAAACCTCAACCCTTTTTATCATATCTATGCTAGAAGGCGGTGGCTGAGGGTCTTCACATCCTGGGAATAACGTTAAACCCTGACGGTGAGGTTGCAATTCTAGAGGTCTGGAGATTGTGGAGCATACCTTCACCACCATTGTTCCTAGATCCACTCTGACTCGGAGTGTTAGATCCTGTTAGGGTCATATTGCCTTTATGGCAAGCCACAACCCTTTTTATTATGTGCTAGAAGGCTGTGGCTGAGGGTCTTCAGGTCCTGGGAATTGTTGTTAGTCTGACGGTGAGATTCCTGTTTTGGAGGTCTGGGGAATGTGGAGCACCCCTTCACCACCATTGCTCCTAGATCCACTCTGACTCGGAGTGGTAGTACCTGTTAGGGTTCTATCTATGGTTTAAATAGTTCCAATCACAGACATTGTTTTAAACAAAACTGTTACAAATTTGACAACTCCAAACGAACAAAATATAAACAAAACTTACGCACTCAGCAAACACAACTACCAACAGACACATACAGTCAGCACATCAATGAAAGAACAATTGAATATTTTAGCTTAAGGAACATATAGACACTTACAAATTAATAAAAAGGCCCATTTAGCTGAAAAGCTTCAGTTGGGGCGAATACCCCCTAACTCGACAGTTGGAGCGAAAGTTCTCCCCAACATGAACACAATGGGGAGAAGTCGCTGCCCGAAGAAACAAAATGATATATCAGGTTGGTCTCGTATTTTCGTTTCCTATTTTCTCTCTCTCTCTCTCTCTCTCTCTCTCTCTCTCTCTCTCTCTCTCTCTCTCTCTCTCTCTCTCTCTCGCAACAAAACAAGTTTCAATCACAGACATTGTTTTAAACAAAACTGTTACAAATCTGACAACTCCAAACGAACAAAATATAAACAAAACTTACGCACTCAGCAAACACAACTACCAACAGACACATACAGTCAGCACATCAGTGAAAGAACAATTGACTATCACTATATTCATTGTATATAAAGTTGTTTCTTTTATAAATTTTATCTTATTCTTTTGTTTTCTACGGAAACTACATTTCCGTAGTCTTATAAATTTAAATTGTGGGAACCAAAACTCAGATATTCTTCAATCACCAAACACGGAGCAAACACGGTCCCCCACAGATCCTATCTATGGAATTAAATAAAAAAAATGTTTTTATAAAAATTAGTATCCATTAACAATGAATTTATTTCAAAACTTTATCGTCATTAAATAACCCACTGTGGTTGAAATTCCGTAAAACAAAACCAACCAAACCAAATAATAGCAAGAAGCTTCAACCTTTTGTACGATGAGTATTGTAATATTTCCAACGTGAACGTATTATTGGTTATTCTAATACTATAATGAATAAGTGTCACACAGCATCAAGATTTCAATTTAAATCTTAAGTCGCCTTAATTTATAATTGTCCACTGATGGCTAGAAAGTCACCAAGACATGCTCAACAGGAGCATAAGAAGTAGAAAGGTCTCTTCATGTAATAGGGAATTGAATCCATCCAATCACAGATAGCGTCGAAAAAGTAGGCGCCCATCTCCAGAGACGATTAGATGGTTTTAAATTTTCCTCTCAAATAAAATGTTGCGTCTATCTATGAATTAATAATTGAATAATTATTCTGAATATTTAACACATACATTTTACTCAAAGTCGTTGGTATTTATTTAGTTGAAAAAAGTTTAGTTAATATTTTGTTACTGAAAAAAAGGACGAGGGTTAACAAATATTTTTTTAAATGATAACAAGATTGTTCTTTATTCTATGTATTGAAGATTTTTGGTATTGTGGCGTAAGCAGTGACGTAGTTTCCGTTACAGAGTTATTATGTGATTGGCTTCTTCTTCTTCTTCTTCTTCTTCTTCTTCTTCTTATTATTATTATTATTATTATTATTATTATTATTATTATTATTATTATTAGTTAATGCATAAATATGTAACGTTACAGGATGCATTTTTCATTTCTTCAATTCTGGCGTATGAACTAGATCCACTCTGACACGGAGTGGTAGTGTTAGGGTCCCATCTATAAGTTGAAATAAATGACTTTCAAAAAACATTTTTAAGAAATGTATTTTTTTTAGATTGAGTTCTTATCAAGAATAAATAAAACAAAACGTTTTCAGCATAAAATACCCCAACAAGAGTTGTCATGCCGTAAAATACAACCAATCAAAATGTCTCTAGCATAAAATAACTCAACACAAGTTGACATGTCGTAAAATCCAACCAACCAACCAACCAACCAACCAAAATCTATTCTGCATAAAATAGCCCAATAAGGGTTGACATACCATAAAATCCGACCGACCGACCGACCGACCAACCAACCAACCAAAATGTATTCAGCATAAAATAACCCAACACGGGTTGAAATGCCGTAAAATCCAACCCACCAAAATGTCTTCAGCAAAAAATAACCCAATAAGAGTTGACACGCCATAAAATCCGACCAATCCACCAAACAAAATGTCTTCAGCATAAAATAATCCAACAATGGTTGACATGCCGTAAAATCCGACCAACCAATCAACAAAAAATGTCTTCAGCATGAAATAACCCAACAATGGTTGACATGCCGTAAAATCCAACCAACCAACCAACCAAGCAAAATGTCTAATATTATAGTGCTTTTTAAAAAAAATTTTTTACTGATGCTGATTAGGTTACTACTTTTCGACTTAGACAAAAATAAAAACAATAATCGATTTAATGAATTTTAATTCGTTTTTGAAATGAAGAGTAGACAACATTTTGGCAGTGTCTACACGAACCTAGTACTTTTGTATTAGTATACATTTTCTTAAGCGGTTCAATGAATGTATACTAATGCAAAAAAGATTTTAAAAAAACCGAAGACAAGAAATCAATCTATAGCTACAATAAACTTAAAACCAACCAACCAACCAACAAACCACATACCTTGCAAATGTCTCAACGAAATCCTAATTCTGACCAAAATTCCGTGGAACTTCCGTATTTAGCAATGACAACAGTTTCAATTTCAGTGACAAAAAAATGAATTAATGAATTCTTCTATGAGATCATTAGAACTGAATGTGTTGTATACTCTCTTTCCTGGACAAAGCTGCTGGCATTTCACATGGCACTAATACCCTTGGGAAAGGTACGAATCTAATTCTCCCTCCAGCTATGAGTAAATAGTAGGGCAGACTGGACTCTTTAACCATGGCTAGGTAACCAGTCTAGAAGAAGGAAAACTCTGAATTCAAACCTGGTAAACTCCGCTTAAAAAATGACCTTGTGTCGCATCCTGCTCGTGCGGAGGGGTTGGTAAATATATATATGTAGTATAAGTATCTTATGGTAATGTTTTACATTCTTTTCCCTTGTGTGTCTTTGTGTGTGCCCGTGTGTGTATTTTTGTATGTGTTTGTGTTTCTGTTTGTAAGTGTTTCTGTGTGTGTGTGTGTGTGTGTGTGTGTGTGTGTACTCTCTTTCCTTACTTTCTTACTTCTATTCTTCTAGCGTCTCTTTTATCGTCTGGACTTCGTCTTGGGGACTTCGTGTCTGGTCTTCCATTTGGGGATTTCTCTTTATCAGAAACCCTATGTCATTGGTAGTTTTTAGATAATAACACAAGACTTAGATTTAACTTAGATCATATATTATTCTGAAATCCCCATCAGACTACCTGCGCAGATTGAGTCGGAGCGTGCATAACAGGATTTACCACCGTCGTGGTTTTGGCCGATCTGACTAAAACATCTCTTTCTAATCTAAACCGGAAGAGGGTCTTCTCCACCGATTCTCACGGTATCCACCGGAAGGGGGATCAGGACTGAGGTCAAGCCTTGTCATTCAATCCTTCAAGGCCGCCGGCTGAACTTATAACAGCCATTTTGGTTTCTACACTACTGTACATAAGTATTAGGAATCTAATAATCATGTAACAAATGCATCCAGTGTCTGTATTGAACTGGTTAATGTAATGTATCTACATCAACATTTTAAGGCGTGAAAATAAAATAAAGTTAGTGAGTCAAAATAATTATTCACTCAGTCAGGATGTTGAGTTCACATTAATGACATTTCTATTTCAATGACGAAAATTGATTTTATATACGAGTAAATAGAGTTACGAGCGGAACGAATTAAACTCGTAAGTTTTTATTTTATTTTATTTTATCTTTATCTTCCTTTGTTAATGTTGACAATTTAAAAAAAATGAAATCTATTATTCTTAAGCAAATGTATATATATGTATATATATATATATATATATATATATATATATATATATAATTTAATTCTAAGCACTCGTAAAACAACTCAAAAATAATTCCAAATTTTTGACTTCTAGAATGTATGGTCACATGACTTAAAAATATGAAATCTAAATGAAATCGTAGCTGTCGTCTCACCCCGGGGGTCACTACGTATCAATCAAAATTAGTTGATCTCAGTTATACACAAAACTTTTTGAATTCCATTTTTTTTTCAGAATCTGTTTCTTCTTCTTCTTCTTCTTCTTCTTCTTCTTCTTCTTCTTCTTCAAAATATATATTCTTTGTTTTTTTCTTCTTCCTAGAATATAGATTTTCCTCATTTTACCTCTTCTTCTTCTTCTTCTTCTTCTTCTTCTTCTTCTTCTTCTTCTTCTTCTTCTTCTTCTTCTTCTTCTTCTTCTTCGGTTTCCTTCTTCTTCTTCTTCTTCTTCTTCTTCTTCAAGTATTAGTAATAACATTATTATTATTAGGAGCAATAGTATTAGTATTATTATTATTATTAGTAGTAGTAATAGTATTAGTAGTTGTAAATAAATTAGTAATCGTAGCCTCTGTCTTATTAGCCTAATATCTTATCATTATTCTGATTATAATTCGCATTAAGTCAGCTACAATGGCCGTTACGACGACAAGAAAACATCCACTGAATTCGATTATTATTATTATTATTATTATTATTATTATTATTATATTGGTAGTGTCGGTGTTGGTCTTCTTTGTACGGTGACCATTCAATGTGGACAGGCGAATCTAATCAGTTTCAGCCCGGCTGAATGTGTTCGTAAATTCGTCTTCGGTGCAGATTACAGTGATTTTCAGTTGAATACGAATGAGCTCAAAGCGGCAACGAATGTACGGCACGCGGAGAGCAATGGAGGGCAAGGACGAGCAAAGGAGAGCAAGGATGAGTAAGGAGAGCAAGGAAAGAAAGGAGAGCAAGGGAGAGCAAGGACAACAAGAAGAGAAAGTGAGAGCAAGGAAGAACGAGGGAGAGCAAGGAGAGCTAGAGAGAGAAAAGAAGAACAAGGGGGTAAGAGAGAGCTAGGAAAGCAAGGGAGAGCAAGGAGAACAAGAGAAAGCATGGAGAGTAAGGTTTAACAGTGCAATAAGGAGCAAGGGAGAGCGAGGAGGCAAGGGAGAGCAAGAGAGAGCAAGGAAGAGCAAAGGAGAGCTAGGGAGAGCAAGGATGAGTAAGAAGAACAAAGAGAGCAAGGACAACAAGAAGAGAAAGCGAGAACAAGGGAGAGCAAGGAGAGCTAGAGAGAGAAAAGAAGAGCAAGGGTGTAAGAGAAAGAGAGAGCTAGGAGAGCAAGGGAGAGTAAAGGAGAGCAAGGAGATCAAAAGAGAGTATGGAGAGTAAGGCTTAACAGTGCAAGAGGGAGCATGGGAGAGCAAGGAGGCAAGGGAGAGTAAGGGGGCAAGGGAAAACAAGAGAGAGCAAAGGAGAGCAAGGGAGAGCAAGGAAGCAATAGAGAGCAAAGGAGAGAGGGGAGAGTAAGGAGTGCAAGGGAGAGTAAGGTGAGCAAGGGAGAGCAAGGTTGAAAGCAAACGCAATCCAAATAATTTCTCTGTGATTTCGTATAATTCAGCAAGGACTGGGGACCCGTGATTGAGTTTAATGTCATCCTGTCTAGGACTGAACATACTACAAAAAAGTCTGATCTGTCAGAGGTAAAAGTACACACACCCAACAGCTTGTAAGATGCGTTGTGTAATGGTTATCATCGTAGGAAATGGACTCGTCGAACCGAGTTCAAATCCTGAACGAGGCTGATTGCTTTTCACACTGCTCTAATACCTTTTTAAAAAGATATGTAGCCAACTTCTCTCCCTCCACCTCAGGGTAAATAGTAAGGCAGACTGGGTTCTTTAACCTTGGCTTGGTAACCAGTTTAGGAGAAGAAAAACTCACCACCCGTGAGGTTCGGCTTGTGGGCCGGTCCTCATAAAAATGTCCTTGTGTCACACCCTCATAAGTGGGATGAGAAGCAAATACCCAATTAACAGGGGCTATTTTGACACAAATCTAACTCAGATTTTTATACCGTAATCATTAATAAATAAGATTTATTCTATGTATTAATGATTTTGAGAATAAATTAAGTACTCTTAGATAAACTTAAGCAATTCTTGAGGGTATTGTGATGTAAGCAGTTGGTACATAATTCATAGGTAGTTTATGAAATATGTACGTACTGTATTTAGATTATTTTTGTATCAGAGTTCCTTAGATTCAAATTAGCGGGGGACGAGTGGAAAATTACCCCGAGCGTTATTCGCAGGTAATGACCTCGACAGCACCCCACGAAAAGCGCGACAGTAGGGCGTGAGACAGATTTTTAGTTTAGTTGCGACCAGAAATTCAGAGAGAGCAGACGCAAAAGTCTGACACACCGTGATGTCGCTCTCACCGCGCGTTTGAATCCGGGGTTGGGGTTGTTTAATAAAGACGTAAATAAAAACAACAAAGTATTGTTCATTCATTAAAATATGTTATGAGTAGCCCGAAGAAATCCAACCGGAGAAACAGCCCTTAGAAAATTTCCGACGAATTAGCAGCAGGAACAATAAGAAAGAGAAAATATGCCTTCTATTCTATCCCTTTCACCATTATATACCCGATTAAAGGGAAATATAACACAGTGACTTAGTTTCGGTTACAGACAGACACCGAGTCTTCATTATAAGATGATATGAAACGAATAAATCAAAGCTAAACGCTGTTCAAAAAGATTTATTCTATGCATTAATGATTTTGAGAATAAATTGAATACTCATTGATAAAATTATCGCAATTCCTGAGGGCATCGAGGCGTAAGCAGTAACATAGTTTCGGTTACAGACAGACATCTATTGATAATGGAGATTGTCTGTATTTCTGTCTGTAACAAAAACAACATCATAGCTCTACGTCACAGCTTACGTCTCAATATTTTTATGCTATATACACCCAAAATTTGAGTAAGCAATTTTAAAAATTGTTTTTTACTCTCGTCCACTTTTTTTTACAGTAAGAAGAAGTTAACTAAAAAGTTTACAAATAAATAAATACCTACGATTTTGTGGAAAATTGATGTGGAAAAATTTCAAGATAATTGTTTGATTATTACATGCACGCAACAAATAAAATAAAAAATACAATAATTAAACAGTAATGAAATAAGAAGAAAAATGAAATATACAAACAACGTAGATTATACACAAAAAGGAAAGTCTAACTCGTATTTCCTGGTTTTTTTTTATAAGAGGGTGTTCATATTTTTTACGAGGGAGTTGTACGAAAATCAACGTAATAGGCCAACTTCATTTCAAACCCACTCACTACGATGTCATTGGATGGAGACCCCAACCCCGAATTCAATAGGAATGAAATAAGAAATAGAAATAAAGAAAGTACTGCAGAGTTTGAAGAACAAAAATCAAAGAAACAAACAACATAGACAAGACACAAAAAGATGAGGACAATAGTCCGAATAATCCAAATAATACTGACTCAAAAAAGGGATTAAATGGGCTTTGTTAAGTCAAATCTAACTTGGATTTTTATAGAGTCATCTTTAATAAAAAAAAATAAAAAAGGAGATTATTCAATGTATTAGTGTTATTGATAAACTTAACACAATTCTTAGGGGTATTGTAAAATGAGCAGTGGCATAATTTCGGTTACACAACGGAGAGACACTGAATCACACAATCTGTAAAGACAGACAGTAAATCAAAGCCAAACACTGTTCACAATTTCTTTTTTTTTTATAAGAGGGTGTTCAAACTTTTCACGAGGGATTTGTGAGAAAGTGATCGAAATAGCTCAACTTGATTTCGAACCGGCTTACCACGATGTAATTGTTTACAATTTGGAGACCCCAAAGCTCGAATTACACTACGATAGGACATCACACCACTCAGCTTTGTACGCGACTTAGCTGTACATAAATTAAGACAGAAATCTAAATTAGTTTTGTAGTTTTATAAAAAGTGGCTCTTCCTTCTGGGTGAGTCTTATAATTTCTTGGCCGACGTTAGTATATGATAGACTCTCCCGTCGATTTCGACGTATGAGGTTCAGACAACCTCTTTCATTTAACCTTGTGTGTTAATCGCAGGTGACATTTCAGCCCTGCCAATGACTTGCAAAGAAGTCCACAGATGGAACAAGAGTGTGGATTATTTGAATGTATTGCTGGGACACTAGCCAATACTTTAGTCCTTTCTCTAACTTGACGCAGCTTGGACACCTCCGATGCTGCAATATCCTTAATACCATTGTAACACAAAGTCCTCCACATTGCACGATTGAGTGCTGTGCTCTCAAAAGTAGCGTAATCTATAATTGCAGCTGAGAGGTTACTTTTCAGCTTGTCCTTAAACCTGAGCAATGGTCGACCCACGTTTCTTTTACCACCGTCAAGCTGACTATACAACAGAATCTTTGGTATTCTGTCATCATGCATTCGCAAAACATGACCAGCCCAGCGCAATTGTGATTTTATGAGGAAGCTCTCCATTCCGTCAATGTTACATATGGTGAAAAGGTTAGCATTAGTCATTCTGTCTTTGAGGGTGAGTCCACAGATTGCTCGTAGGCAACCTTTGTGGAAAACGTCTAACTGCCGAATCTGTTTTCGATACAGTGTCCATGACTCCGAGCCGTACAATATATATATATATATATATATATATATATATATATATATATGAATATAGGAAGGTTGGAGTAAATCCGACAGTATGAGGTGAGAAAAAAAGGAAAAGTGGACAAAAATAATAACTCAAACAAGTAGATGTAGGAGAGATATATTTCGTTCCGCTTTTAGCTGATGAAGTTCCCGCTTAAAGTGGAACGAAATATATCTCTCCGACATCTACTTGTTTGAGTTACTTTTTTTTACCACTTTTCCTCTTTCCTCATCTCATATATATATATACATCTCGTATATATATATATATATATATATATATATATATATATATATATATATTATATATATATATATAATTGTGTGTGTGTGTGTGTGTGTGTGTGTGCGTTTGTGTATGTGTAGGTGGGTGCTTATACAATGAATATTTATTGTTCAACATAATATTTCTTACAAAAGCATTTATTCTAATGTTTCTCCAAAAAGAACATAATAACAAGAATGAAAATAAAGAATGAAAATACAAAAAATGCAAATGAGGTTGAAGAAGAAAAAACAGAAAAAAAAAGAAGTAGAAAACAGACAAGTTGAATAAATGAGCTGTGTTGAGGCAAATTTATATAGTCAAACTTTTAAAAAAATATTCTATGTATTCATGATTTTGAGAATAAATTAAATACTAATTGATAAATTCCTATGAGTATTGTAAAGTAAGCATTGACATAGTTTCGGTTACAGACAGACAGACAGACACCGAATCTCCATTATGATAAGATGATATGCACTTTTCTTTTCTTTCTCTTTCTGTCTTTCTTCTTTCCTTTCTTTCTTTCTTTGTTTTGTCTTTTCTGACTTTCTTTTCTTCTTTTTCTTTCTTTCTTTCTTCTTTCTTTCTTTCAGTCTTTCTTCTTTCTTTTCTTTCTCTTTTCTTTCTTTCTTCTTTCTTTCCTTTCTTTCTTTCTTTCTTTTTTCTTTCTTTCTTTCTTTCTTTTCTTTCTTTCTTTCTTTCTTTCAGTCTTTCTTTCTTTTCTTCCTTCTTTCTTTCTTTCTTTCTTTCTTTCTTTCTTCTATCTTTCTTTCTTTTTTCTTTTCTTTCTTTTTTCTTTTTCTTTTTCTTTTCTTTCTTCTTTCTTTTCTTTTCTTTCTTCTTTTCTTTTCTTTTCTTTCTGTCTTTTCTTTTCTTTCTTTCTTTCTTTTCTTTCTTTCTTTTCTCTCTTTCTTTCTTCTGTCTTTCTTTCTTCTTTCTTTCTTTCTTTCTTTCTTTTTTTCTTTCTTTCTCTTGTCTTTCTTCTTTCTTTCTTTCTTTCTTTCTTTCTTTCCGTCTTCTTTTCTTCTCTCTTTTCTTCTTTTCTTCTTTTCTTTCTTTCTTTTCTCTTTTCTCTTTCTTTTCTTTCTTTTTCTTTCTCTTTCTTTCTTTCTTTCTTTTTTCTTTCTTTCTTTCTTTCTTTCTTTCTTTCTGTCTTTTCTTTCTTTCTTTCTGCCTTTTCTTTTTCTTTCTGTCTTTCTTTCTTTTCTTTTTTCTTTCTTCTTTCTTTCTTTCTTTCTTTCTTTCTTTTCTTTCTTTTCTTTCTTTCTTTCTGTCTTTTCTTTCTTTCTTTCTGTCTCTTTCTTTCTTTCTTTTGTCTTTTCTTTTCTTCTGTCTTTTTTTTCTTTCTTTCTTTCTTTCTTTCTTTCTTTTCTTTCCTTTCTTTCTTTTCTTTCTTTCTTTCTTTTCTTTTCTTTCTTTATTTATAAAAGTTTTCATACTTTTTACGAGGGATTTGTACAAAAATGAACATAATCGCATGACAGCAGTTCGAACTCGCTTTATACGATGTCATTGTCTAAAATTTGGAGATCCCAACCCCGAATTAAATAGGAATGAAATAAATAAAAAAAAAAAACTGCAAAGGTTGAAGAAAAAAATCAAAGAAAGAAAAAAAAAAACAACGAAAAAAACACAGAAAAAGGGGAGAAATAAATGAATGAATGAATAAATTAGTTCATGAATTATTCGGATAGATCCGAACGTCTGTAATCTCCTTTTAATATTAGTCGACAAGCCGACATGGATGCTATCGAGGTGAATTTGAAGGGGTCGCTCTGTGCATCACCACTCTTTCCCACCCGATGAGCTGAGCCTAGTATCGCGTGGGAAGTAGCCAGGGTAATACCGAATAGACTAAAGAAGTAACATCTTAACAGTGAGATTATTTTCCTACCTAGCCCAGCTATGGGTAGCGGAATGGAGAGACAGAGAATAACGGTTGTCCCCGCGGGACTGTATAAAGGGTTAGAGGTTTCGCAACTAGTTCCGTGATGGCCTCCCGATTACAGACAAAGAAGGTTTAAATCGACCACGCACAACGAAACGTTGCGAGTTCGAAGGGAAGCTTCCCGTAGCTTCACGGAAAAAGTAAGGGTTCCGCAGTCAGAATATAGGTTTCCTGAGATCCGACAAGGAAATACCTGAAGAAGGCGGAGGGCATATAGAACACGAAACGGGTTGTAAAAAAATCAATGAACTAGACTCGGGCGACAATAGATGCCGAATAACGCAGATACATACTTAATACATGCAAGCCGTCCAGCCTCAAATCATTCCAAGAGAAATGCTACGAAGAAGCGAAGGATGCCCATAAGAGTAATAGGGTTTGGGATAAATGTCATAAAGGTGCTGGGGCTTGGACATGACGAAGTAGACCGATTCGACCCCGCTATTATATTATTGGCTTATAAAGCTTCGAAACAAGCTCATCATGAACTTGCAAATGCTATGAAATTTACCTCCACCGCCTATTTCCTCCTTCCAGTATCACCCTTTTTCATATATTATGCTCGCTAAAACTTGTGACACCGCAACTTGAACGACTTTACTATCTTTTTATGTCAGTGTCAAAGTCATTGCCAAAGTTTGTGTTGGTCGTGATAGACCGATACTTATATTCTTCACAAATGCAACTACACAAAAAAAAATACCTGAATGGAGGACTTATGGTGATACCTTCCCAGTTGTCCATTGAGCCATTCGCTCTGGCAGAACTGTTTTGGGAATTTTTTGTAATATAATGCGTGTGCCAGATGCTACTTCTTACCATATAGACTCGCCGGCTCCATCCGTGACCAGCCTTCCTTTCCAATCATGGCAGTGCTGCTTGCTTGCTGCTGTCTGGTGTAATTTATACTGGCCTTGATCTCTAGATCTTTATGCTCATTGTTACTTGGATCATTTGGAACGTCGGATCTAAAAGGCACTATAAAACCACACAAAAGACTTACTTAGACTTAACTTACTTATATACTTTAAGTTCTTTTACAACATCACCCCAAGGATGGCGGCCAATACTCAACAATTGTAAATTAGTAATAGATTAAGTGATGTAGAAAAAAACAACAGTGTTTGTTGAATATCATACCTAATATCTGACGTGAAAAGATTATGAGAGTTTTCATAGCCTGCCGTAGCTGGTAGTTTCACTGGAATGGCTAAGTGACGGAGCAAGTTTCCTAAGGTCTACAGGACTACCCTTCCCTAGAAGAAAGAAAAAACCCACCAAACAAAAATGCCAGAAACGTATGAAGCCAAATTCTAACTGCATCCAGTCGTGTTGAAACACTAACAATCCTACTACCCGCCGCGTCCCAACTACCCATCCTACGTTACTGCTAGTTTTTTAAAAAAGAGACACCCGAACATCCCATCAGTTTCCATCTGAAGATGGGCGATTAGACATGCCGGAACGCACCGCCGCTCGCTACCGACTAACACTCCGTGATGCCCAACATACCAAGTTCCACCCCTGACATTAAAAAGATGGCCCGTCCTAGCTTAAGTAATGGCCAAAGTGGGGTATTGGATGGTTTATGGACTGTCTCAGGCCACCGAGGATTCCAAACTTAAGCATCAACGGTTCGCCCCCCCCGCTTTTTCGCAGTATATTACGGCTATGGCCTGATCCTCAACTTGAGTGGGGCTTGAGTTTGTTGGAATGCTTAGCTCCCTCGATTGCTTCCTCTTGGAGTCTCAGTACGGTCAATCAGTCGACGTTTCATGGCTAAATTTACTTTTCTAGAGTTTGGGGACTGTTCAGAGATACTCTAAAGCCCCCTATTAACAATCTCACTGTCGTTGTGTCTACCTTATTATTACGGCATGAGTATAGGGACAAGAATAAAGTCTAAAAACCACCAAGACGAGTGAACAGGTTGCATCGTTTGTCCTGTGTCACGATTTCATAGTCTACTAGTTTGAGTGGGTAATGCGGGTTGCTGGGGCTAGGATATTGTATGATATTATTAAATAGTAAGCGGGAATCTTATTCCGGTATCGCGTGACTCCGTGTAAAAAGCCGGTGGCAAGAGGAAGAGAACTCCAGAGAAAGAATATTTGTTTTGATACAGTTGCTGCGCTCTCTATCTCATGCGTTACAGAGGAACCAGGGGTTTGGCAGGTGGTGGTTATCGCATACGATGTCCAGTAAATTTTGTTTTCCCATTTACTTGAAGGTGAATGATAATGGAATTGAATCAAATGTTACACTGTTTTTTCTTTGGACCAACTCTCTTGTCCCGAGCTCGAGATATATATTACTAACAATCTATTATTCCACACCTACAGCAAGCTAGAAACCCGTTCGAGCCACTTACGCATCTCATAATTGTAATCATTTCTGTACCTTCGGTGGCTCTACGTTATAAGGATATATGCATTGCGCAGTTATTCAATATGCATTAACTCGTTCAGACACGTACACTCCCTGTACTTCAAACACATTCATTCTTCTTGACACTTTTTTCACTTGAGTCATATCTGGTGCTATTGATTCAGTCTAAATTATTACTGTAATTAATCTTTATTTACTTGAGGCCTAATCAAATAAGTTATGTTATTCACGGGTTACCGCATTTGAGTTTTTTTCTTCTCTATCAGGAACTTAGCTGTATGGGGTTCATTTTTCCACTGGAGCGGCTCTGAGTCGAAGAACTTCAAGCGGCTCCTCACATCAGGTTTTCCAGGTTAATTCTGATACTCTACTACAAGCTGATAAGTGAGGTCAAACGCAATCAAGCAATATTAGCTCTATGGTGATTGATCTCCAGTATTTCGTTTCCTTGCTTGATGTTTGTCCCAGATCCGTTGTTGAACTCCATCTTTATTATTTCCAGAAAGTAGTAGTTATTTCATTGGGATGTTCGCGTAGGAGTCTAATACGAGACTATCATAGTGGTTATCTATATTCGCATTGGATCTTCTTCTCCATAAACTTTTCATTGCTTATAATATCAATTCTACTAAATGAGACATACAGTCAGGTATTTAGTGTCGCATATAATGTTTGGGTATTTTCGAGTTTTATTCGCTTACAGCTTCAACGCCTGTGATACAGCTTGGAACCGCGACAGTCACACCAGTTGACATAAAAATGAGGCTATTTTTCACACTCTGCTCTTCATTACTTTTTTTTTGATGCATTTTTTGTTAATCAACTCTACGTTTAGGTCTGGTCTCAAATTTCTCTGGCTGGCGATAAGTATAAGTGTAGTGTCTCCTCATACATCTCGACCTGACGAGATTAGGGAATCTCTCGATAGGACGAGACCCCCACAAAATCTTTGTTTTGGGTAAAGTAATAGGAAGACGGGCTCTTTAAGTGGTTTAGGCAAATGGCTTCACGAGGAAAAAATGAGGGGATACGGGATCTATCTCAATGAATGGTCGAACAACAAGCCACTCAACGATTAAATTCTCGTGAATTCGTTAGAATTCGAGATACCTTTTACTCATGTATATTAAATCCTGTTTACAATTACAACTAATGTACTTAATCCGATTCTGAGTTAGTTTCTCTAACAGATAGGGTGATCAGTTTTTATCGTCAACAGTTTCCAGAATTATTATTATGTATTGTGTAAATTAACTAGCACACAATTTCACTCAGCTTCCACCTCTCCCGTGTGCTGCATACAACGTAGTATAAAATTAAGGATAAAATGTTAATTACTAAATATTATATTATCAGAAAGGTACTGAAACCTAATTAAACATATATTAGTCATGAATGACCAAAAAGATTTGAACACGTATGGTTTCTGTAAGTGTTGTGTAATGTTTTGAATTGTTCGGATAAATTGGAGTTTATTTATATTAAAATTACGAGAAGGCTAATGATATCACTAAACTCATCAGTAGAAGTGCGCGATAAAAGATTTGATACATCATGAAGGGAGTGCACTAATCGGGGTAAAAATAGGATCTATTTGAAACTATGAAATAGCACTATGCTCTTAATCGTTTTTGGAACTTTATTCCTAATTAACTATTTTAAGTTTACAATTTTATAATTAGGTAAAGTAATATAATATATAACAATTATTCTCTTGTTAATAATCATTCTTTTATGCATTTATGATAAGAGATTTTTCATTAGATCGATATTCATTAACAGAATACACAATAACAAATTAGAAATCAAATCCATACCAATCACATATTTTATTAAAATCAGTTTTTAATATCATATTGCTTATTAGCTTTACGTTTAACCACTCGAACAACTGGTATTTTGTTTTGTTATATAATACAATTTGCATGTTATTAGGTATTACGGTAAGGCCCACAGTATTAATAATGTCAACAGTTTTATTATAATTGAGGTTTTCAACTAATAGAAAATAGAATCATCGAGAATGTGACGTTAATAACTAAGGGAATGTGACTTGGAGTAATAATAATAAGTTCGATTACAGACAGAAAAACACACAAATCTTCCATTATAATAGATTTTATTTATTATTATTATTATTGACTGTGTTTTAAAATTACCTTTGAGCTAACCCTATCGAGGCCACCTACAATTTTTTTTTAAATACCAGAAGGCTTGAGAACACTGCTTTTAATCTTCCAAACTAATTCCTCAAAATTCTGTTAGCTTGTTTCACCACATCTTTGACAATTCCCCTAAGGAGCACAGTAGCAGACTTTTCGCGAGAGATCTTTCTCATGCATGTATTACGTATTCCTGCCGAGAGGGTCATGGAGTGGTGCTCCAGGGAGCATATGTGTGGATTTTAGATACTGGCGATTGCTCATTATTTGAAACCAATTGTGGCTACATGAATACCTCAATTTAAACCTTGTTTTAGCGAGCTCAACTAATTCATAACTTCTCTCATCTTGGTCGGACCGAGATATTCTGAACAACAACCTTGTCGATACTCGGGCGGTCGACAGGCTGAAGGGTTTCCTTTAGTAAATACTCCTTATCCAGGCAGAGAGAGAAGTAAATAGAAATGGACAACCATACTATAAGCCATAGTAAGCCATTCTATCCACTCTAACTCTGTTCTCTCGTGCGCTTATCGGTTACAGTATTTCTGATCACATACAAATAAAAAAAAAAGGGTGCCATTAATTTGAAGAGATATATCGTACCTGGAGGATTTTATGCAGCATAACCAGCTTTGTCAGGCTCATTGTTTAGAGTCGTAATAATTGACTTCGTCGACTCGTGTTAAAACCTGAATACTTTTTAATTGGAGTAGCACCGACCCTTATATGTTGGTAACTATGCCTAAGCACAGCAATGGTCTTGTTATCCCCTTTTCAACTGCATAGGCTTACCAACTCTTCACGGGAATGGAGAATTATTTCGGCATCTGAGGTGGAGTAGGGCTGGCCCCACACCTACCATCAGACGCTTTAAGCCGTCACTTTAGTGCTAATGAGCATGGGTTAAAATCCTACGAGTGAACAAACAATATTCATACGCTGAGGTTAGGCGAGCGTGAGACAAAGATTAGTCTTTTAAAAGTTCTTAACAAAAACCGTTAAATTGGAGGATTTACTCTAGCCGAACACCTGTAGTTCCATATATTAGGACGAATTTCGTATGACTTAAACTATAGTACCTCTTAAAGTTTAGATTGCATAAAAGAAGTATTATATTACCAACTATCGCGCTGTTTATATAGATAAAGTATAATAACTTTATAATTTATTTTCTTTTTTTACACAAAAGATATTGCAATGCACAATATAAGATAACCCAACCTTTCTTGGACTTTAATTTATTTACCTACGAGGGGTGGTAATGTCCGTGTTATCTTTAGTCGTTTTAAAACCTGCGAGGCTAGGCGAGTAAACAACTACAAAAGTCTGTACACGCCAACAATTTTTTTATAGAACATTTGTGGGTGGATATCGTATATGATATCCGGAATAAAATATGAAATTCACTTCTAAATAAAAAGACAGAGTTCGATAGTACTTTAAATTCGGGTAGTATACTAAATATACAGTGATAAAAAAATATATACTAATATATCTTACAACGCTCATATCCACAACTCAACGTGGCTAACTCCTGATAAAGAGAAATCCCCAATGGAGAGACAGACAAAAGCCCAAGACGAAATCAGACGCTAAGAAGAAGAACGTAAGATACAACAGATTGAAGCAAGAAAATATAAAGTAAGAGAGTAATACAACAGAACCTATCAAGAGAAATAATTAAAAAATATTCGAATAAAAAATAATCAAGCTAAATACCACAGTGAACATGGGGTTTGGATGCGTAAAGTATTTCCAATCTATAGTGACTTAACACCAATCTCTAGTCACATTTAACAGTGAATCACAAATAGCTGCTACTTAATTGGTTCAGAAATATCCTCGCTAGCTCTCATTTTAAATCTATGCACCTACGTGTGCGGCTGAATCATACACAGATAACGCCTACGCTCTATATATAAATTCTAGTAAAGTATGAAAATAATAGACAAAGAGAGTAAAAAAACAACAAGCCAAAACTCGAAGCAATATCCTAATTGACAAAGAGCGCGAAATCAAGACAAAGATTGGATGCGATGATCTGTGTACAAGAGTAATTGAAACGTCAGCCTATTGTACAAAATATCAAGGTAAACATCGAAATTAGTTGATATTCAATCAGGTTGTCAACCTGAAAAGAATAAACAATCTTCATCATTATTATATTGAGGGATCCTTATTTAATTGTCATATGATGTAGACATTGTCCGCATACACGAATAGAATTGCATTTTTAGAAACTTCTCCTTATATACTTACAACAATAACGTTAAAAAAATTTTCTTAGCTCTCAGAAGCTCGCACATATTACGCGTTATTTTGCTAGAAGTCTCAGATTAGCCATCTGATGGTTCACAACCTAATAGAAAATACGGTACTCCGAGTATGTATTCACATTCTGAAAAACATGCGTCCTTACTACACTCGATCGGTGAAACGCGTGGATGAGTTAAGTATAAGGATAAGATTGTTTTTCTTAATTAACTTCACGTTGCCATAGATCAGCTGAGAAATAAAGATACACTAACATGCATGTATGCTATATGCCCGAATGCTAATATCCGGGTTGTTCTTACAACAGATACAATTTTTTATATTTATAGAATCATATTTTTATATAATATATAAATACTATAAACCTACTTATAACCTATACACCCATACAATGACTAAACCATCTCATACTCCAAACTCACCTCCTCCGTGCTTTTTCTCTTGGACTCGGCTGTAAAAATGATACTTATCTCAATCTACTCGTCTCCTTCTCACATCTTCTAATCGAGTCAAAAAAAGGGGTGGCCTAAAGGTCATATGGTCCGGTCACACAACTTACTACCTTATAAGTAGGTAAGTTTAAATCAAGTTTTGAATTTATCAGTATATGATTTATTTCACTCATATCTATCCCTAGACTTAGTGATTGTCTCCAAACTGAGAGGGTATAAGAGTTATACAGTATAACTGGCACTTCATTCTTTTATCAGATGATAGATTACATGAACTTACTAAACCATACACATATATCACTTACCTGACATCGGAGATATACATAAAGGCATTCACATAACTTTTTCCAATGGTATTGCAGCTATGTAAAATGGCAGAACAGCCTTGTCCAGGATTTGAATCTCGGTTTCGACAAGTCAAATTTCCAATACAACAATGTAAATCTGGATGATACAGAAAAATCGCTATTACACTACACACACATATGTCAGTGAATAAATTATACTCTTCATATTTCATAATTTTAACATATTTTATTTCACATATATATATTTAATATCTCTTTCATCTCTCTCTTTTTAAATTTCTTTCTTCTGGGCTCCTTTCCATTCTGTCTCATCTCCTCCTGTCTCTCTTCTGTCCTCTCTCTCTGGACTATATCACCTAGTCATAGTGGCTAAGCATACATTTTCTCTATATTTGATTATTTATATATCTTTCTTTTTTTATCCCTTGTTGGCTGGTATGGTTGCGTGTTTGTGTGTGTAGTTGTGTGTATAATTGCTTGGCGCGAATAGTGAAATTGAATTGTATAAATATTGAATTATCGATAACATCGTGACAGAGTATCAATATGATTAAATAAAATATTAAACATCAATTCATCGTTCATTGTGCACACACGTACATACAGAACTATCTCAGAACTACACACGAACACACACGAGCGCGCATGAGCTGCGTTATTATTTCGCATTATTTGTCTATCAAATATGTATATCAAAATATTGGTACAAATATACATCTTGTCAATCTATACTGGTCCAGTAGATTCATCTAATCTCGTTTCTCTCGTGATCCTCCTGCTCTGTTCCATATAAAATAGTAAGTATAATATATTATTAGAATTTAGACATTATTTATTACTAGTATGATAGTATTAAGATATATTTATATGCGAGTATATAAATTGCATTACCCAGAAGTATTATAGCCTAACCTTAAACACTTATAGACTGGGACTCTGAGGTCTGACGTGCTCATCGTAATGGTCTATGGATAGTCGGAGTGATGTTCTGATGTAGTGCTCGTTATGACCCTTACGGCCTGGGACCCTAATGCCCATATTTGCTTGTATGCGAGTGAATACACACTAAAGTTAGTGAAACTTTTCTAGTATATTTTCTCACAAGTATACAGAAGCTCCGATATACATATATATATATAATATTGACAGATAGCGCGCAGAGATAATATCATTAGAATTGCATTTATTACAGTAATTAAGATAGTTATAATTATGAATTATGGAATATACCCTGAGAGAGTATAATCGCTACCTGAGCTCAGACTGAACCTACTATAGACTCTCTTGAGCATAACACTAAAGCGTCACGGTACAATATATGAACCGGATTCTAGCCCTGCAAGAAATTTCTATCGGACAACTATTAATACTAAATTAGGCTTATACCGCTTCTGTATTCAGTAAGATATACCTCTTTATTTACTTGGCTCTACTATAGGTATGACGAGGACGAGAGATTCCTCTTCACATATGCGGTATTTATATGTTAAATAAATAGCTCACCTACATATAATACATATATTTATATATTCTAAAAACATAAGAACTGTTTTGTGGTTTATTTCCTCTCTGTGAAATAATGTATAACTTGCGTATTACATAACATAAAATCTATGATGATATTTATCTTTTCGTTGCTGGGACCGTAAATTACTCTGCAGGTCATCTACTAATATCAGTTTTCTTTCTTTTTTATATGATATTTGCTTTAGTCCGGTGTTGATGTAAATTGGTTATGTATATTTTTGTGAGCAATCATAGATCTACTCCTAGCTGGTTTTTTTCTTTCTTCCGCAAGAGGAGGCTACCCCTAATCCCACGCTTAGGTTATATTTGCCTCAAATGAGATGAATAAATCAAAAACTAAGCAATAGTAAATCTATCCACTCCTACTAACCCACTGGTGTGCTAATAGTTATTTAAATATATAATAACAATGTAATAAAATAAGGAATGTAATTTAAATTGAAAAGGATCTTATTGAAACAAAAAATAAGAATGAGTTTCATGATAGTAAGAAGAGATTTATGTAAACATAAAGTGTGAAGTATAATATATAAATAAAGATTTGAAAACAGAGGGAGTATTAAATTAAAATAAAATTAGGAACAATCTGAAAACTTACTCTCTTAATCCACAATACTCGTACTGTTATCCCGTGTTATCAAGTATAATTATTATATCTACAGTATATTACGTTAACAACATAGGAAAATAAATTGAATATTAATATTTATTAAATAAATATTCAAACCTTTTCAATCAATGTGGTTCGTTGAATGTTCTAATGTATGAGAGAATTCACAGAGAATAATTGATAGAGTTTATGACTTATAATTACATATATACTTAGAATAAAGCATCCAAGCATTAAGTTAGAATACTATCTATACAATAACACTGCTATCATACAAAAGAGTCAGATCTAATATCTTAATTATCGGCGACTCATCAGCGTATTGCGTATTATGTAATTATTTAATATGGAGGTTAGACACTTGTCTAAGCTCCACATCTAGAAGAGCTTAGACTAATCAGAGTATGTCCTACAATTCAATGTTGTACATTGTGTTGATTTTAGTTCTTGATCATATATAATAACAATATATATAATTTGAGCTATGTTATGATTTATGAGTTATGTAGTACATAGTTAACAGATATATAATTAAATGTTAAATAATCAAGTGTTTATGAATTCTCTGAGGTTATAGAGATGTGAGGATAAGGAGGAGAAATAGTGGGACTCTAGCTGAGGATGCTTATATAAACTCTTAATAGAGAATTGTGATATTGAGTAGCGAAATGAATGTGTGTAATGTTCGGTTAAGCAACGATGTATAAAACTATCACCAATTCCCATATATACTACAGAATTTATATTATATAGGTGTGTGTGTGTGTGTGTGTGTATTGTAGATTGAGCGTGATTTTGGTAGCTGTCGCAACATAGAGATTGAGTTAAGAGTTTATTATATAGAAGCCCTCTGAGCACGCGTATAATATTCGACACTACGATTCACTAGGCTGTTGGGAGAGTAGACAAATACTGCACTATAATTGTCTTTGCCACACTAAAAGAGACGTAATAAATTTGAGAATAATATACATACAGATAGTCTCTGGATATTAATATATATATATTATATATTATAATTAATATTATATATATATATGTAGTGTGGTATATATAGGGTGAGTGATTAAAAAGGAGTGGTATGTTCAGTATAGATACATAGAATGCGTAGAGATAGAAGACAAGATTCATGAAACAAGGTCGAGGATACACAAGTTATCTTATGGTATATACATGTTTGGTTACTACCATACGAGATAGATAGATAAGATAGATACGATAGATACTATAATTCCTGGAAGCTTAATGAATAGATCCTATCATATATAATTTTATTTTATTTAACCAGTACAGGTTACAGTACTTACTATACCTAATTCCTAAACGTTATACTGCTCGTTTGTTTTTTCAAAAACGAGGAGCAATAACCTTAAAATATACCATCTAGATTTATACTCATGTTAATGATGGCATTAATCATATCATGCATCGAATATTGTAGGCTCTATATGTTCATGAGTAAGACGCTAATTTATGGTGGATTAGTCTAAAACACTAAATAACAGCACTAGTTTATTCTATCTGTCTATTGATTTATCACCAAAGTAATGGCCAGAAATTTAGAAAGGATAAACAAAAAACTCGTCTAACAAAAACTTTTTGAGTCTGAGTTTAATCGTATATGACAAATGCGTTATTAAGAAAGAAAAAACAGTCTTTGCTTTAATATATATTCATCTATTATAACGCATTTGATATATTGCTCATTCAAATCATTTATTATTATAACATATCATTAACAATGGAAAGATACAAGATAGATACCAAAAGATACATCTTTATATCATTATAAATTCTTAATGAAAAACAAAATTGAATATAGAATTTCAGCTTTGTTGTAGACTCTGTGTAGTGATTTTGCATGAGCACGTTTACGCACCTATATCATGGAACTCTGACTAACCGCACGAGGCTATAAAGTTGTGCAACTTTCTAGAAGAAATAAATATATGCAGGAAAAATGATAATCTCGTTAAATTTGATAAATTTTGATTTTTTTAATCTACATTTTTTTTCTTTTTGTACACATTATCTCAGATACAGGTCCCACTCAGCATGCCTTACATCTACTTGGTCAGTGCATGAAAATGCACATATCTATTATAGATTTATTCAATACAGAAATATGTATTTAGATAACATAGATGAATTAGCAATCAAAAAATGTATCACGAGTCTAATTTCTTATAGTATTTAGTCATCAGTTGGTTGTCACGTGAATAACGGATCTCTTCATTCTTCCACACTCAGAAGGTAAAATTATCTTTTCGCTCTCTAAATGCATGACTGTATACTTTGTGTACAAGAAGCGGCATGCGAAAATATGGTAAGATTATTTTATTCTAGAAATAATTTAATCACTATGATGCAGTAATGTGACCTATATATCAATATAAACAGTACAAAACTAGCAAGTGGATCTATACCCTTTTTTGCTAGTATAAGACTAGGGAGATGTTTTTTTTTTTGCTGCGATGGAGTGCCACACCTACTCAGCTCCAAAGGCTTTTTATTGCACCAGATCAGATTACTAAGATGTGCTATTATGTCTCAGTTGGCAGGGACGGTATCAAGCCTGGAATCTTGCGATTCCTAGAGGTGCTCTACTGACTGCGCTAAAGCCCTAATATATGAAATACATATCTACTAACCCCTCATAGAAGCAGGAAGTGACACATGGCCATTTCTAAAGCAGAATTTAAACAGGTTTGAATTCAGAGTTTTCCTGGACTGGCTGCCTAACCAAGATTAAAGAGGCTCAGTCTGCCCTACTTTTACCCATAGCTGGAGGGAGAAATAGTTGGGATTGAGAGAGGTATAATCCAACTATTCTCCTCCAGTATGGGTAAATGTAGGGCAGACTGGGCTTTTTAAAGGATGTTTGCATTTCACATATACTCTTGAGAGAGGTAATAATATTTACCACTCCTCCCACGAGCAGGATAGCGACACAAGGTCATTTTTTAAGCGGAGTTTACAGGTTTGAATTCAGAGTTTTCCTTCTTCTAGACTGGTTACCTAGCCATGGTTAGAGCCAGTCTGCCCTACTATTTACTCATAGCTGGAGGGAGAATAGATCGTACCTTTCCAAGGGTATTAGTGCACATGAAGCATACACACTTGTCCAGGTTTGATTGGGGCGACGAGTTCATTTTCAATGACAAAAGGAAACATTGTGCATTTTTTAGGTATGTGGTTGTGTGTGTGTGTGTAATAATTTTTTGCGATAAACGACAGCAGAAGTAAACCAAAGGTTGTGTGTGTGTGTGTGTGTAATGTGTGTGTATATTGGTAAGAGGTAGGGGAGAGGTGTCTTGGGTCTCAAAAGAAATTTTAATTTTTTATAATTAAGCAGAAGAGAAGGAAGTTTGGGTGTGTGTGTGGGGTTGGGAATTTTTAAAAAAATGAAAATTTATTTTATTTATTTTTTTATTTTTTATTTTTTTTATTTTATATATATATAATATATTATATATATTTTTATATATATATATATTATATATGTAAAATAAAACTGGAAGTGTATCGACGGTATGTTGAAAAAATGAATAAGGAAAGAAAGTATAGATGAATATATGGATATTTCAATCAATTTTACTTTACGACGTGTTTTCAGTCAGGAGTTATACATATGTACATTATTCAACTATTATTAATTTTAAATAATCAATGGAATAAAAAATAATAATAATAGAAAAAATGTAGAAATGCTTCCGTACACAAAGAAAATTCAACCTTCAATCCAGAAGTAAATCTTATTTGAAATTAAATTCGTTGGAAAAAGCGGAGAATTTTTGAAATGTTTCAAAAATAACTTTTTTAAAAGTAACAATATATATATATATAATATATATATATATATATATATATAAATAATTGTTACGTACCACTGCCTCGCACATGTTCACTATTCTCTGTCTTCAAGTACTGTTCAAAATCCATTTGGACTCATTTTCAGTTAATTACCAGCCATGGTATAAATTGTTATTTATCTAGATATATTTAATAAGAATTGTGGAAAGTAAAAATATGAAAATAGGATTATAATGATTTTATGAATTAATGAATTTACTGTATTGATAAATCTACTGGTCTAATCATTACTGTATACCTAACTTTCGCAACCCTAATATATATATATGTGTGTGTGTGTTTGTGTGGTGTGCGTGGTGTATGTAATACTCATAATTTGGTTTAACAAGGCACAAAATTTGTTTTCCCTGCTATACTGTCATTTTTTTATTGGTCTGCAAGTCATTCGACAATTTGGAGGCCTTGCCAAACATCTGAATATATCTATATATGTTGTTTGACTGCAATTTGCTGGAATATTCATTTATCAAATGTATTACAAATGACTGTCTTCAACTAGAACTATTTTATAAGTTTTATTCGTACAAATTTAATTCAATGTGTTTTTTAACTTTACTAGTAGGGCAATACTCTGTCAAATAACAATGTTGGAATTTTCAAATCTTTCCTTGCTAAATTGGTTCTGAATTAAATTATCATATCTGCTGCCGTAACGGCATTAGTTCCTTAACTTTCCTTTGGATCATAGCGGCAGTGTAGAGACGGTGAATTTGCTGCTTGGGCAACAACTCATCCGTTCATATGAACCCCGCCCGCGCCACGTAGTTCCAAAAAAAAAAAAATTTTGGACACCACTCATCACTCTCGTAGACAGAAGGAGGACCAACAAACAATATGATTTTAAATTCCCCATACTTTTGGGTAGCCATTGTATATCTTTATTATAAGTATCCATACAATATCCCTTTTTTGACGTACCAGCATAGAGTAATGAACCTGCCCATGGCCTTGTCATCTTTCAATTTCCTGTGGTGTATAACTCTTTTCATCTATTTTCAGTTTTGTTCGTCATATTCTACGACCATATCATAATGTAGCGATTGATCTGCCCCTGCTGGGATGGACCTGTGTCCAAAAGGGTTATCTTTCTTACAATGAGGTTTTGGCCAATAGGTGACATTACTAGCTGGGTATTTAAACTCAGCCCGGGAAGCCTTCTGTCTCTCTCTCTTTTCTCTTGGTCTAGCACCCACAAAAAACAACAAATGAGTGAAAACCAGAAAAAAAAACAACACTTTTTTTGATTCCTTTTGTAGAAAAAAGAAAATCAAAAAAGTAATTGTCCAAATTACCAGCCAATGTGCTCTCCGGTCTTCTTCAGGTATTTCTGTTGGACCGGGAACCTTCTCGAACTCGGAAACCTCCCTGGACTCGGGAACTTCTGTCAATAATCGGGAGCCATCACGGAACTTTGAACCCTAACCGCTTTCAGTTGCACGGAGGTATCCTGTTTCATTCGCTAACCATAGCTTGGGAATACAGGTGTTAAACTGTGTTAATTATTATTCTATGTTACTACTATCGCCCCTGAACCAGGCTTGAACCTGCAGTCTAGTGACTGACTGTTACTTAGAACTGTCTTAACCTAATTCCTTTATCCATGAATTCGAGAAGTTACCAAGTCGACAAGAAATACCTGAAGAAAGGCCGGGAGGGCACATCAGCCGAAACGTTGTAGCAGATAACAATGAAGATAGGAACAATAGTTCCAAATAATACAAATAATACACAAGTTTATGATATCAAGTATTCTTACTCTATACAAATAATTTGCAACAGGTTAATTTGACCCTTATGATTTCTTATGTGAAATTTCACCTTATTTATTGAATGACATAATGATAGAAGCGTCAGATTCTAGCTCAAGATACCTTGGCTCCACAGTTGCATCAACAATAGACTCCAATGCAGAGCTTAATCTTGAAATCTCAAATGCTTACAAAGCATTTGGCTGGCTGAGAGGTAAGTCTGTTCAAAACAGAGACCATCTCCTTGAGACTAAATGGGCAGTATACAGTGGCCTAGTTCTCTCAACCCTTCCTGTACAGTGCGGAAGCCTGGACGGTATACAAAGCGGATGCCCACAGACTACATGTCTAACTACATGTGTCACTTTGCAGTTATAACCTAATGTCAGTTGTGGCACATTGTTTCAAAACAGGATGCATCCTGAAGAGAATGGCTCCCTGGGCTGCATGAAATCTTGTCCACACGCAACCTGAGATGGTCTGGCCACTAAAACAGACTGCGGGATGAACAGACTGCCAGCAAGATTCTGTACCTTCATTAAGAGAGGGATCATTGGAATTGGTAGACCAAAGCTCACGTACAAAACAACATAAGACAAACCTGAGTACTTTAATTCCCCATTGGGAAGTTGGCAAGACGCAACCAGACGACCCGAATAAATTGGAGAAAAGGTTCAAGTGGTGTCATAATCGGAATATGGAATGGACAGTGTAGCAGTTCCCTGGTAATTTTTCTGGTGAATGTATTATGACACGAAGAACGACTGATGTTTGAATGTGAAAGATTTTATTTACTTCCAAACCCGTGAAATACTGAAATAAAATGGGGTAATAAACATTACTATTTACATAAGGGTCTTTACAAATGCCAGCAACTTTCACGGGAAAATTGGAAGAAACTTACCTGTACGTAACGCCGTACCAGTACCGAGAACTACTAAAGACTAAAATTCTAATTTTTTAGGACAGTATTATTCTACACAACTTTTTGCTGCATCAGCCTGGCGGAAGTCCCTAAATTTTGCCCTAACGGATATCTGTTGATCTTCCCAATAATGCATTCAGGCCTGTGGGTCACTTGATTATGAAGACCTCCTAAAGAGTTGTTTCCCTTACACTGTCCAAATTTAGAGGGTAATTTTGAGGGTAGAAATACATATATCTATTGGCTCACTTAAAGGCGACAGCTACAGACAGCAAGTAATAATGATAATATTGAAATGATGCTTGAATAGTTCAATCATAGTAACCTTTTACTGTTTTGTACACTGAGTTTGTGAGAAGATAGAAGGATGTATGTTTTATGAGAAAGATTAATTTTTTACAGAAAAAATGTCATTTAATAGTAGAGACAAATTGTGGTATTTGAAGGCAGCAGTCTTTTATCAGTCATTCATGAATTTATTTAATGATTATAAACAGACTACAAATCAGATGTTACATACAAAAGGCTTTTGACAGTTTTATTGTAATAAGCACAATATAAGTATTTAAGAAAAACCTATAATATATTAAAATGACATGTCAACAATCTATGTAAAATATGGTGAGAATCTTCCCGAGATCATATTTAGAAGGTACAGTTATGTACGCAGAGGTATTTCATCTAGCACACAAAGAAGTCCCTCTCACATCACACTATAGTGAAGATTGGATAGTAGAGATGGTGTGAAGACCAGATCCGAAGACGAGAGAGAGAACACACACACAGTTTTAGTGAGAGAGAGACAGAGAGATCGCGAAGAGAGATAGAAAGAGAGAGTGAATAGAGGAGTGAATGACGAAGAGAGAGCAGAGAGGAGAAGTAGAGCGAGCAGACAGAACACGCAAAAAAGACGGACGGAGAAGAGCCGTCAGGGAGAGTATGTAGGAGAAATTACAAGACGAAGTTTACCCTGCAGAGAGTAGTAACTGGGGTAGTAAGAACGCAGAGAGAGTAAACGCACAACGGAGGAGAAAGAAGAGGAAACAGGAGAGTGCGGCATGATGAACGCACGTAGATTGAGTACGCACACAGAGCGTAGGACATCGGAAACGAGACATTTATGTAGCAGACAGCGAGAGCATGAGACACGTAGACCGACGAGAGAGAACGCACGATGAGACACGCGCAAACAGCATAAATTGAATAGAAGTAGAGATATACAGAGAGAGGAGAAATGACGAAAAGATGAAACAATGATGTAGTAGTATAGATGGCCGTTAGAGAAAGGACAGAGAGAACAGATATCGAAAGATGTATGCAGGGAGAAAGATAGGTACTTGAAATATAGAAGATCCAGTAAAGAGAGAGACAACCTAGAGATAAGTAATAGTGAACGAAGTTAGTATAGATGAGTAATGAATTAGACGCACGGGAGAGACGAATGAGAGACGTGATTGTACGTGTAGCAGTAAGTGAATAGAGAGGAGCAGTAGAGAACATTTGTATATTATCTCTTGTATACTCACTTTAATTATAATTAACTAAATTAATTTTCAAAATACAGCAATCTGTCTTTAATGTTAATAAGGATGAGCAGAATCACACGACACACATATTATAATAACCCAGAGTGCATTCTAGCTCTAAACTTAAAGTAAATCACTATGTTATCTCAGGTGTAGCGTGAGATTTTCATTGCACTTAATAGAGGTGATTAATGAGGTTACTATACAGTCAGTGGTAAAATTTCTCATCAACTGGCTCCCTTGTACTGCTAACATTGAAAGTTACCATATAATTATTAGGTTCTACTTACGGTTAAAGAGACGAGCGAGCAAGTAGACGGTGGAGGTAAAGCAAGTAGGAGAGTGAGGAAAGTATGAGGAAATTATCATGGAGAAAACTGACAGATACTATATAAAAGGATACCATAATATGAGAGTTGATACACGCTGTGGTCTTGCGCAGATGAACACTGAAGAAAAGCAATAACCTGTACAATGACGACTGCGCCCTAACTGCCAAAAGTGATATATGTAATCACTACTCGATAACTGTAAGAAACAGAATTAAGTATTTTTCGGAGACTTCAGAAAGTCATACATCAAATTAAAAATATAAAAAACTTTGTCACCGCCGACCTAGAAGAATATCACACAAAGTGCCAAGCATACAGTCCAATGAGGAGAAAAAATAATTAAGAGAAAAAGGAGAGAACATGAAAATGCATCCCTACGTAATTGAAAAAAATCTATCTGATGCTAGTGGAAATGGGATGAATTTCCGCCCTGTCTGGCGGATACGAATATTATGCCCACCCGTTGATTTTAATTACTTTATAATATATAATATATATACGCTCTCTATATAAGGAATGAAGCACTCTGTGACGACCTTTACACAGAAAGCGATGTGAGTATTAAAATAGTTAAAATCCATTCCCCATTCTGTAAGTGAAGACAGCTTAATGGTTAAGGTGCCGGACCCAACCAATCGGATTTCAATTCCGGCTGTAGGTAGCTTGCAAAATGTCTAGGCACACTGAAGAGACTTGATAAGTCGAAAACACGAGTCTGTGGATGACCATATAATTATATTTTAGTGACAATTCTTGTCGGACAAGTTTTTGTTCGATCCTTTCTAATTTTGTGGCCATCTTTTTGGTGTCAGGGTGGAGCTGGTGTAGCAGTCCACCAAAGTTTCATTACGAGCGCTTTCGGCAAGATTTGCCATCTTCAGGTAGAAACTGATGGTATGTTCTGGGTCTGTTTTGAAAATAAACGAGCAGTAGCATAGGAATTGGAAGTGGGAGGTAGTAACAATTGGTAGGAGGAGGTAGTAGCAATTGGTTGTAGTTCGAACGAACGATGCAGTAGAGATTTTTTCGTGGAGGGGGCACGAGTGGTGAAAGGCGAGGGGAATAGTGGAAGGAGGATAGGCGGGAAATTATAAGCATGTGAGAACATGTTGACTTATTTCAGTTTATTTTGTTTAAGGTAGGGTTTTTTTTTGTGTTATATATTAGGCTTCGATTATTTGAAGTTTTTTTTTTGTTTTTTTCTTTATGTAGTGTGCGTGTATTTTCGGTTAGAATATTGCGGTAGGTTGAGAGGGGCATGAATGTGTTTTAAAGTGTTGATTATGGAACTGGTATTCGGATAAGCGTAGTGTTAATATATAATATATATATATATATATATATATAATATATATAAGTAAAGAAATAACAAAAGACTTAGAGATTTAGCATATAGTCTATTTCAGGGAGCTTAAACAAATAGTCTAACTCTCCCGATTCATCAGATGCGATGTGTTTTCAACTTTATTAAGTCTTATCAGCAATATATGCTAACGACTTCCTTCCGACAGAAATCGAAACCGGGACCGAAAAACAGTCTGTATGATGTTCTACTACAACCGAGCGAACCATTGCCGGGATTACACTTGTCAAGTTCATTTTCTATTAAAAAAATATCGATTTTAATGTGATAACATGCATTGTAATTGCCTTCAAGCAAAAATATAATATATATAATATATAATATATTATATATATATATAAATATTGAGAGAGAGAGAGAGATAGAGAGAGAGAAGAGAGAGAGAGAGAAAGAGGAGATAGAGAGAGAGAGAGAAGAGAGAGAGAGAAAGATAGATAGATAGAAAGAGAGAGAGAGAGAGAGAGAGAGAGAGAGAGAGTTATAGATATAAATATTGGGGCATATATATATAATATAACCTTAAAAGAAGGAAAAACTTTACAAACCGTCTTTCCGTAATAAATGTATTTCGACCAATAGCCCAAAAGACTTTTTAAAAGTGTTTTTTAATTTTTTTTTAAAATTCTTAAGAAGCCTNCGCTGTCAGATAAGCTTGCGGTCGAAGCACAATGTCGCCATGATGAATCTGACTCGGGCATTATACGTTGTGGTCAGAACGAATCCAGTAATGGCTTAGGCACAAATTTATGGACTTTGCCTTCCCATAATTCACTGTTTCACAAATGTCTGCCTTTTGTGTCTTTCATTATTTCTCCCCCCCCCTCTCTCTCTCTCTCTCTCTCTTCTCTCGCTTTCGTTTCTTGCTGATTTCTGACGGTAACATTCGCCATCTTGGCTTTCTGATTCTTGTGATATTATGGCGACGTTTAAACCGGATTCTTTTATGAGTTTCTACATAAATGTATTATTTATCTGAATCTTATTTATCATCCTATCTGAAATAGAGATAACTTCCTTATCTTTCAATCAATCTTTCGTAGACACATTCTCTCTTTTCAGGTTAATAATTCACACCTTCTCAGTTTATCAACCTAGTCTAGTATTAATATAATATTACATTTCTATATATATATATATATATATATATATATATATTGTAAACACGGTTTGTTTGGAATGGCTTTTTGCCGATACTTGTTGGGAGAATAAGTGCTTAATTGGAGTCGTACCTAATTTTGAAAATTAATTAATTAATAATGAATTAGGCGGAATACCTATTAAATGTATGGCTAAACAAATCGAGAAAAATCAATCTCTGTATGTACATTTCGGCCTATTAGGCCTCATCAGCAGAGCTATAGATCGGAAGACCGATATTCCCAATCTCTCTTTCTCTCTCTCTCTCTCTCTCTTAAGAGGCTAACCTTTTCAGACGGATATCACAAAATGAAAGGATTCACCTAAAGACAGTTTCACCAGAAAAATTAGGCCAGACAGCAAGTATATGGATGAAATTCTAATTTAACAAAGAGATACAAAGTATAAACAATTTCCTATTCAGCTGACATTCTCCAAAAACAAAATAAGATAAATATTTTTTATGATAATTGAGCTTTTGGTCGAAATAAATTTATTACGGAATGATGGTTTGCTAGATCTTTTCTTTCTTCGAAAGTTAAATATTGCTATGTATATAATCTAATTTATTGATTATTATACATCGAGCTCTCTTTAGGGATTCATAAAAATCCTTGTATGAATATATGTTTGCACCTACAGGAGCATACAGTATGGTTATACAGTGAGATTTTGAGGATCCCAGGTGGAATCATCCCTGATTACCAGTCCTTTAGATGCCTTACACAGACACACACACACACACACACACACACACATATATATATATATATATATATATATATATATATATATTAAATTTTGATAATATTTTTTTGGTGGTACAGAATTTTATTAGTGCTTTAAAACTACCTCCTAAAAGATTCATTGTATGGAGAGAAAAAATTGTATTTTACAATAGAAGGGGGGGGAAAAGGAAAATAAAAACAGAGCTAAATATCGAGGATTATAAATAAAGAGGTGAATGGGAGAGTAGGAAAATAAAATACAAGAAAGAACAATTTCTTTTCTTTTCGCCTAAAAGAGGGAGGGAGAGAAGACCTTATAGATTAATAATATTCAAACCGAGTAAGCCGTCTCTTTGTTTACAAAGAGCAGGCTTATTGGTCAGAATATACAATGTTTCTAAAATATTAAGGTGGTAAAAAGAGTGTGACTTGCTCTCAACTAAGAACCAGTCAACACTAAATGAGTTGGCACTCATATATATATATATATATATATATATATATAGTGTGAGATGGTCACTGTTTCAGCTTTTGCTGGAATGGCGTACCAAAGGCAGTATTATTGGTAGAGTGCTCAATATAAAATATAGATGTTATATAATATAATAAAATAAATATATAAAGGTTTTACATATCTATTTATTAGGTAACAAAGGAACATTCACGACCATATTGGTTTCATGCGATGCAATCATCAGGTGAAGATGTTTCACCTGATGATTGCATCGCATGAAACCAATATACTCGTGAATGTTCCTTTGTCACCTAATAAATAGATATGTAAAACCTTTACATATTTATTATATTATATTATATTATTTATATATATATATATATTATATTATACTATATATATATATATATATTTACTTATATATATATATATAAGTAAAAATGCAAAAGGAATTGAATCCGACAATATGAGGAAAAATGAGTAAAAAAAAGAAATGTAAATGGATAAAATGAATTTAATCGATATCACATTAATCGATATCACTTACACATGTGTTTCGGTCAGTTTATGTGTGTGAAAATATTTCGCACACATACAAGAATCGGCCTTCATCAGAAAAATAAATGTTCACTCTGATGAAGGTCGATTCTTGTATGTGTGCGAAATATTTTCACACACATAAACTGACCGAAACACATGTGTAAGTGATATCGATTAATGTGATATCGATTAAATTCATTTTATCCATTTACATTTCTTTTCTTTACTCATTTTTCCTCATAGATATATATATATACATATAAGAGAGAGAGAGAGAGAGAGAGAGAGAGAGAGAAGAGAGAGGAGAGAGAGAGAGAGAGAGAGAGAGAAAGAGAGATTGGGAATATCGGTCTTCCGATCTATAGCTCTGCTGATGAGGCCTAATAGGCCGAAATGTACATACAGAGATTGATTTTTCTCGATTTGTTTAGCCATACATTTAATAGGTATTCCTGCCTAATTCATTATTAATTAATTAATTTTCAAAATTAGGTACGACTCCAATTAAGCACTTATTCTCCCAACAATTATCGGCAAAAAGCCATTCCAAACAAACCGTGTTTACAATATATATATATATATATATATATATTATATATATATATATATATATATATATATATATATGTATATATATAAATGTATATATAATATATACTAGACTAGGTTGATAAACTGAGAAGGTGTGAATTATTAACCTGAAAAGAGAGAATGTGTCTACGAAAGATTGATTGAAAGATAAGGAAGTTATCTCTATTTCAGATAGGATGATAAATAAGATTCACGATAAATATACATTTATGTAAAATCTCATAAAAAGAATCCGGTTTAAACGTCGCCATAATATCACAAGAAATCAGAAAGCCAAGATGGCGAATGTTACCGTCAGACAATCAGCAAGAAACGAAAGAGAGACAGAGAGAGAGAGAGAGAGAGAGAGAGAGAAGGGAGAAATAATGAAAGACACAAAAGGCAGACATTTGTGAAACGGTGAATTATGGGAAGGCAAAGTCCATAAATTTGTGCCTAAGCCATTACTGGATTCGTTCTGACCACAACGTATAATGCCCGAGTCAGATTCATCATGGCGACATTTGCCTTCGACCGCAAGCTTATCTGACAGCATCCATGTCGGCTTGTCGACTAATATTAAAAGGAGATTACAGACGTTCGGATCTATCCGAATAATTCATGAACTAATTTATTCATTCATTCATTTATTTCTTCCCCCTTTTCTGTGTTTTTTTCGTTGTTTTTTTTTCTTTCTTTGGTTTTTTTTCTACAACCTTTGCAGTTTTTTTTTATTTATTTTCATTCCTATTTAATTCGGGTTGGGATCTCAAATTTTAGAACAATGCATTCGTAGAGAGCGAGTTCGAACTGCTGTCATGCGATTATGTTCATTTTTGTACAAATCCTCGTAAAAAGATGGAAACTTTTATAAATAAAGAAAGAAAAGAAAAGAAGAGAAAGAAAAGAAGACAGAAAGAAAAAGAAAGAAAGAAGAAAGAAGAAAAGAAAAGAAAGAAAGAAAAGAAAAAAGAAAGGAAAGAAAGAAAGAAGAAGAAAGCAAGAAAGAAAGAATGACAGACAGAAAGAAAGAAAAAAGAAAGGAAAGAAGAAAGAAAGGAAGAAAAAAAAAGAAAGAAAGAAAAGAAAAGAAAAAGAAAGAAAGAAAAGAAAGAAAGAAAAGAAAAGAAAGGAGAAGAAGAAAAGAAAGAAAGAAAAGAAAGAAGAAACAAAGAAAGAAAAGAAAGAAAGAAAGAAAGAAGAAGAAAGAAAAGAAAGAAAGAAAGAAAGAAAGAGAAGAAAAGAAAGAAAGAATGAAAAGAAGAAAGAAAGAAAAAGAAGGAAAGAAAAGAAAGAAGGAAAGAAAGAAAGAAAGAAGAAAAGAAAGAAAAAGAAAGAAAAGAAAGAAGAAAAGAAGAAAGAAGAAAGAAGAAAAAAAAAAACAAAGAAGAAAAAAGAAACAAAGAAAGAAAGAGAAAGAAAAGAAAGAAAGAAAGAAAGAAAAGAAAAGAAATCAGAAAAGACAGAAAAGAAAGAAGAAAAGTGCATATCATCTTATCATAATGGAGAGTCGGTGTCTGCCTGTCTGTCTGTAACCGAAACTATGTCACTGCTTACCTTACAATACTCATAGGAATTTATCAATTAGTATTTAATTTATTCTCAAAATCATGAATACATAGAATATTTTTAAAGTTTGACTATATATATATATTTACCAACCCCTCCGCACAAGCAGGGTGCGACACAAGGTCAATTTCTTAAGCCGAGTTTAACAGGTTTGAATTCAGAGTTTTCCTTCTCCTAGACCGGTTGTCTAACCAAGGTTAAAGAGCCCAGACTTCCCTACTATTTACCCATAGCTGGAGAGAGAGCAGGATTCATACCTTTCTCAAGGGTATTAGCGCTAAGTGAAATGCAATTACCACGTCCAGGATTTGAACTCGGGGCGAGTTTGACTATATAAGTCCGTGTTAGATTTGTCCCAACACAGCTCATTTATTCCACTTGTTTGTTTTGTACGTTGTTCATTTTTTCTTCTGCAACCTTATTTGCATTTTTTGTATCTTTATTTTTTATTTTATTCTTGTTTAATTCGAGGTTTGGAGTCTCCAAATTGTATAAAATGACATCGCAGTAAGCCGGTTCGATATCAAGTTGGGCTATTTCGATCACTTTCGTACAAATCCCTCGTGAAAAGTTTGAACACCCTCTTATAAAAAAGAAATTGGCTTTGATTTGCTGTCTGTCTTTACAGATTGGCTGATTCAGTGTCTGTCCGTTGTGTAACCGAAATTACTGCTTACGTAACAATACCCCTAAGAATTGTGTTAAGTTTATCAATAACACTAATATATAGAATTTTTTTTTATTAACGATGACTCTATAAAAATCCAAGTTAGATTTGTTTTAACACAGCCCATTTAATCCCTTTTTTTGAGTTAATATTATTTGGATTATTCGGACTATTGTCCTCATCTTTTTGTGTGTTGTCTATGTTGTTTGTTTCTTTGATTTTTATTCTTCAAACTCTGCGGTACTTTCTTTATTTCTATTTTTAATTTCATTCCTGTTTAATTCGGGGTTGGGGTCTCCAAATTGTAGACAATGACATAGTAGTATGCGAGTTCGATTTTGTACAAATCCCTTGTGAAATTTATGAATACTCTCAGGAATTCGTGTTAAGTTTATCAATGAGTATTTAATTTGTAGAGACCGTATTTGCTTGGTGAGTGTGTAGTTGAAGAATTTCCGAGTTTTGATCCCCACAATTTAAATGTATGAGACTACGGAAATGTAGTTTCCGTAGAAAACAAAAGAAGAAGATAAAATTTATACAATAAATAACTTTATATACATTAATTTACAATTGGTATAGTTTTGTTCTTTCAGCGGTGTTGCAGACTGTATGTGTCTGTATATAGTTGTGTTTGTAAAGTGCTCATGTATTGTTTATATTTGTGTGATTGGATATGGCAACGTTGTAGTAGTTTTGATAAAACAATGTATGTGATTGAAACGTGTGTCGTATTGAGTAGGAGAGAGAGAAAATATGAAACGAAAAAGTAGACGGACCTGTTGAGTCATATTTTATGTTTTCGGACAGCGTCTTCTCCCCATTGTGTCGAGTTGGGAAGAGCGTCCGTTCCCACTGTCGAGTTAGGAGCATCAGCTCCAACTCTGTCGAGTCGGGAAGAGCATAAGCTCCCCACTGTAGTTTTTCAGCTCTATGGGCCTTTTTATAGTTTTCTTTTGTCATTGTCTACGTGATCATTAAGTTAAATTTAATATTGGAATTTTCAAATATCAGCTGTTTTCTAATGACGTAAATATCGGATGATTTTGTAACATTCCAATGGTGTACATATTTTCAATGGAATTTAGACCATTGTTTCTATTGTTGCTAAAATATTTCTAAACTAATATTTATTCGATTATCTTTTGTTTACCTAATTCTAAACTCATAAAACTAGTTATTTAAGAAAACTTAATTATTTTAATTTGGTCAATTCCACATGCCGTAAAAATATAGGGGCCAATCCCTATAAATTTATTCTCAAAATCATTAATACATAGAATAAATCTAGGAAAATCCCAGTTAGATTTGCCTCAACACAGCTCATTTATTATGCTTTTTGTGTGTTTTCTACGTTGTTTTTTTTTCAGTTTCTGCTGTATCTTTATATTTTTTAAACTTTTATTTCATTTCTATTTAATTCGCGGTTGGGGTCTCCAAATTTCAGAAAATGACATCGTAGAAAGCGATTACGTCCATTTTTGTACAAATCCCTCGTGAAAACTATGAACGCCCTCATCTATTGATAATGGAGATTAGGTCTCTATTTTTCTGTAACCGAAACTACGTCACTGCTTACGTCACATTACCCAAAATCGCCATAACATAGAATAAATACACTCAAAATTTGAGCACGTAACCGCAAACGATCCTCATACAAAAATAATCAAAATACAGTACGTACATATTTCATAAACTACCTATGAATTATGTACCGACTGCTTACGTCACAATACCATCAAGAATTGTTTAAGTTTATCTAAGAGTACTTAATTTATTCTCAAAATCATTAATACATAGAATAAATCTTATTTATTAATGATTAAGGTATGAAAATCTGAGTTAGATTTGTGTCAAAATAGCCCCTGTTACTTGGGTATTTGCTTCTCATCCCACTTATGAGAGCGTAACACAAGGACATTTTTATGAGGGCCGACCCACAAGCCGAACCTCACGGGTGTTGAGTTTTTCTTCTCCTAAACTGGTTACCCAGCCAAAGTTAAAGAACCCAGTCTGCCTTACTATTTACCCTTAGCTGGAGGGAGAGTAGTTGGTTACATTTCTTTTTAAAAGGTATTAGAGCAGTGTGAAATGCAAAGAGCCTCGTTCAGGATTTGAACTCGGTTCGACGAGTCCATTTCCTACGATGATAACCATTACACAACGCATCTTACAAGCTCTTGGTTGTGTGTACTTTTACCTCTGACAGATCAGACTTTTTTGTAGTATGTTCAGTCCTAGACAGGATGACATTAAACTCAATCACGGGACCCCTGTCCTTGCTGAATTATACGAAATCACAGAGAAATTATTTGGATTGCGTTTGCTTTCAACCTTGCTCTCCCTTGTTCACCTTACTCTCCTTTACACTCCTTACTCTCCCTTCTCTCCTTGCTCTCCCTTGCTCTCCTTTGCTCTCTCTTGTTTTCCCTTGCCTCCTTACTCCCCCTTGCCCCATTGCTCTCCCTTGCTCCCCCTTGCACTGTCAAGCCTTACTCTCCATACTCTCTTTTGTTCTTCTTGCTCTCCTTTACTTTCCCTTTCTCTCCTAGCTCTCCCTTACAACCTTGCTCTTCTTTTCTCTCTCTAGCTCTCCTTGCTCTCCCTTGTTCTCACTTTCTCTTCTTGTTGTCCTTGCTCTCTTTGTTGTTCTTACTCATCCTTGCTCTCCCTTGCTCACCTTACTCTCCATTGCTCCATTGCTTCTCCTTGCCTCCTTGCTCCCTTGCTCCTTGCTCTCCCTTGCCCCCCTGCATGTTAAACTTTACTCTCCTGCTCTCTTTTGATCTCCTTGCTTCTCTTTACTCTCCTTGCTCTCCAGCTCTCTCTCTCTCTTACACCTTGCTCTTCTTTTCTCTCTCTAGCTCTCCTTGCTCTCCCCTTGTTCTCACTTTCTCTTCTTGTTCCTTGCTCTCTTGTTCTTCTTACTCATCCTTGCTCTCCCTTGCTCACCTTACTCTCCCTTGCTCCTTGCTCTCCCTTGCCTCCTTGTCTCCCTTGCCCTTGCTTCTCTTGCTTCCCCTTGCACTGTTAAACCTTACTCTCCATGCTCTCTTTTGATCTCCTTGCTCTCCTTTACTCTCCCTTGCTCTCCTAGCTCTCTCTCTCTCTTACACCCTTGCTCTTCTTTTCTCTCTCTAGCTCTCCTTGCTCTCCCTTGTTCTTCCTTGTTCTCACTTTCTCTTCTTGTTGTCCTTGCTCTCCTTGTTTCTTTTGTCTTTCTCTCCTCCTTGCTCTCATAGCTCTCCTTTGCCTTCCTTGCTCTCCCTTGCTCCTTATTGCACTGTTAAACCATACTCGCCATGCTCTCTTTTGTTCTCCTTGCTCTCCCTTGCTCTCCTAGCTCTCTCTTACACCTTGCTCTTTATTTTCTTTCTCTAGCTCTCCTTGCTTCCCTTGTTCTTCATTGCTCTCACTTTCTCTTCTTGTTGTCCTTGCTCTCCTTACTCATCCTTACTCTCCCTAGCTCTCCTTTGCTCGTCCTTGCCCTCCGTTGCTCTCCGCGTGCCGTACATTCGTTGCCGCTTTGAGCTCATTCGTATTCAACTGAAAATCACTGTAATCTGCACCGAAGACGAATTTACGAACACATTCAGCCGGGCTGAAACTGATTAGATTCGCCTGTCCACATTGAATGGTCACCGTACAAAGAAGACAACACACGACACTACAATAATAAATAATAAATAATAATATATAATAATAATAATAATAATAATCGAATTCAGTGGATGTTTTCTTGTCGTCGTAACGGCCATTGTAGCTGACTTAATGCGAAATTATAATCAGAATAATGATAAGATATTAGGCTAATAAGACAGAGGCTACGATTACTAATTTATTTACAACTAATACTACTATTACTACTACTAATAATAATAATAATACTAATATTACTATTGCTCCTAATAATAATAATGTTATTATTAATACTAGAAGAAGAAGAAGAAGAAGAAGAAGAAGGAAGAAGAAGAAGAAAGAAGAAGAGAAGAAGAGAGAGAAGGAAACCGGAGAAGAAGAAGAAGGAAAACCGGCGAAGAAGAAGAAGAAGAAGAGAAGAAGAGAAGAAGAGAAGAAGAAGAAGAAGAAGAAGTGTGGTGAAGAAGAGCGGGGGAAGAAGAAGTGCGGCGAATGAAACCGGCGAAGAAAGAAAGAAAAGAAAGAAGAAGAAGAAGAAGAAGAAGAGAAGAAGTGTGGTGAAAAAGAGCGGGAAGAAGAAGTGCGGCGAATGAAACGGCGAATAATAATAATAATAATAATAATAATAATAATAATAATAATAAAGAAGAAGAAGAAGAGAAGAAGAGAAGAAGAAGAAGAAGAAGAAGAAGCGGGGAAGAAGAAGTGCGGCGAATGAAACCGGCGAAAAAGAGAAGAAAGAAGAAGAAGAAGAAGAAGAAGAAGAAGAAGAAGAAGAATCTGAAAAAAAATGGAATTCAAAAAGTTTTGTGTCTAACTAAGATCAACTAATTTTGATTGATACGTAGTGACCCCCGGGGTGAGATGACAACTATCATTTCATTAAGATTTCATACTGTTAAGTCATGTGACCATAGATTCTAGAAGTCAAAAATTTGAATTTACATTTACAGTTTATTTTCGAGTTGTTTTACGACTGCTTAGAATTAAAAGAAAACATGTCTTGTTTTAAGTGATATAAGTGATATATTACGACATGAATGTTCCCGAGTTCGAAGAGAATGTTCCCAAGTTCCTAGAGGGGGTTCCCGATTTTGAGAAGGTTCCTGAGTCCTACAAGAAATATCTTTGGTATGGATGAAATTTAATAGTGTAGTTTTTCAACGCGTGTGTCGATCAAAATTCGTTAACACACATGATATGGGGTGAATAATAATAATAATAATAATAATAATAAGAATAAGAAGAAGAAGAAGAAGAAGAAGAAGAAGAAGAAGAAGAAGAAGAAGAAGAAACAGATTCTGAAAAATAAAAATGGAATTCAAAAAGTTTTGTGTCTAACTGTGATCAACTAATTTTGATTGATACGTAGTGACCTCCGGGGTGAGATGACAGCTACGATTTTATTAAGATTTCATAATTTAAGTCATGTGACCATTCATTCTAGAGGTCAAAAATTTTCGAGTGGTTTTACCACTGCATAGAATTAACAGAAAACATGACTTGTGTTAAGTGATATATTGGTGGAATTCATTTTTGTTGGCACGTGGTGTAGTTCATTTAAAGAGAATTAAATAGTTGTTCTAATATCTGGAGTTTTGTGTCTCACTGAGGTCACCTAATTTTGATTGATATGAAGTAACCCCTAGGATTAGATGCTAAAAACGTATATATATATATAAAACTAAAACTAAAAAGTTTTTTCAACTAAATAAATACCAACGACTTTGTGTAAAATTTATATGTTGAAAATTCAGAATAATTATTCAATTAATAATTCATAGATAGACGCAACATTTTATTTGAGAGGAAAATTTAAAACTATCTAATCGTCTCTGGAGATGGGCGCCTACTTTTTCGACGCTATCTGTGATTGGATGGATTCAATTCCCTATTACATGAAGAGACCTTTCTACTTCTTATGCTCATGTTGAGCATGTCTTGGTGACTTTCTAGCCATCAGTGGACAATTATAAATTAAGGCGACTTAAGATTTAAATTGAAATCTTGATGCTGTGTGACACTTATTCATTATAGTATTAGAATAACCAATAATACGTTCACGTTGGAAATATTACAATACTCATCGTACAAAAGATTGAAGCTTCTAGCTATTATTTGGTTTGGTTTGTTTTGTTTTACGGCATATCAACCACAGTGGGTTATTTAATGACGATAAAGTTTTTAAATAAATTCATTGTTAATGGATACTAATTTTTATAAAAACATTTTTTTTTATTTAATTCCCTAGATAGGACCTGTGGGGACCGTGTTTGCTCCATGTTTGGCGATTGAAGAATATCTGAGTTTTGTTTTTTTTCAAAAGAAGTTAGCTAAATTTTATAAATAAATAAATGATTACGAGTTTATATTGTGGAAAATATTCAAATAATCATTTAATTAATAATTAATAGATACATGCAACATTTTAATTGAAGAGAATATGTTGACTTGATTCAAAGTTTATTTTGTTTAAGGTAGGTTTTTTTTGTTTGATATATAAAGCTTCAATTATTTGAAGGTTTTGTTTGTTTTTTTCTTTATGTAGTGTGCGTGTATTTTCGGTGAAAATTTTGATGAATGTGTTTTAAGGTGTTGAATAACTTATATATAAGGCAGTTGTGTGAATCTGTATGTCCGGATGAAACTTCGAAAATAAAACAATTGACGACAAAGTAAATATATATACTCATTAAATATCACCAGGGTTTCGTTTTTAAGCAAAACTAATAAAAATTTAATTAATAATTATTTGTGAAAAGGATTAAGAAAAAAAAATGAAATATTTTAAATAGTAGACATTAACGTTTATTTTCAGAGTGGCTGGATCAATGCAAGATCTTTTTTTACATAGAGATTTTAATGGGGCATCCGACGAAGATCCAACTCAGGATAAAGTAATAATGGATCCGCGGGACTAACTTTTAACCCCCCTCTACCCTGGCGATGCCGGTTGGCCGTTTCTAGTATATATATAAAGAGGAGGGACGGAAGAAGAAAATTAACACAAGAGAGTAGAGAAGAAAAAAATGGGAGAAGGAGTTGATGATATTCAAGAAGGAATGTGAAAGAAATTTAAGATTGTTTTATTTTTTTCATTTTTACTCCTTTAATAAATTTAATAAACACTGGAATAACAACATCCACAATAAACTCTTCCTAATCAAACTCACTTTGGGAGGCTGGAGACCAACTTTAAGAACATCTAGGAAGGAACAAGGCATTTTGTCCGATTACGCATCATGCAAGACTAACGCACTCCTATATACTCAAACAAGGGACGCGCGTGGTGTAATGGTTAAAGTCATGGGAAATGGACCCGTAGCCCCGAGTTCAAATCCTGGACGTGCTAATTGCATTTCACTTAGCGCTAATACCCTTGGGAAAGGTATGAATCCAATTCTCCCTCCAGCTATGGGTAAATAGTAGGGCAGACCAGGCTCTTTAATCTTGGTTAGGCAACCGGTCTAGGAGAAGGAAAACTCTGAATTCAAACCTGTTGAACTCCGCTTTAGAAATTGACCTTGTGTCACATCCTGCTCGTGCAGAGGGGTTGGTAAATATATACATACTCAAACAAGAACAACAACCACTGTAGGAAACATGTCAAACAACTTTGACTGTTAAACACTTATTCATGGAATGCAGGTTTCTTGCTCACGTCAGAAACCATTATTTTAAAGCAAACAATATGAAAGATCGATTTGAAAAAAGTCAACATGGAGGATATTCTCTCTTTTTTGAGGGAAATAAAATTATACCATAGAATATACACATGAAACTAATCAATACCATACAACATAATCCCCAATAATGCTAACATATTGTTAAAACCAATTACTAAAAAGTATAAATGTAAATACACGACATATATTACTTCCTAACCGTTAGGCACGATATCACCCCTGACGGGTTGATATGCCGTTAAAATCAATAAAAAAAACAACCAACATTTAATAAATTTGATTATTTTACTTATTTATGATACAGACCCTCTGACATTGAATTTTCAACTCCCTCCCCCTCAAGCAATAGCTTTAAAAAATAATTTTAGACCGCCTGGAGTGCGTTTTCTATATATAATGAATAAAAAAGAAATAGGAAGCGAGCATTAAAGAAATAAAGAACCAAAGAAACAGAGAAACAAATGTGACGTGTTTAAATTCGATTGGACAATTCCCTGTTGACAGTTAACGTTTGTCTTTAACAGATTTCTCAAACATGTCTGGCGTTCCTATGTAAATTTTATTTTCAAACCGCCATCTTTTTTTACTTGACGCATGACATATAATTCAATACCCTTTTTTTCTTCTTCTTGAAACTGCTAAAGCTATTTCAAAGACTAAACTTCTAATTCAATATTTTAACATTTATTTCCAGTCTCAAGTGTCCGTATTAAATAAATAGAAAAAAACGTATGAGTCAGCAGAGTTCGATATACAACGCCTGTTCAGCGTTATTTCATAGGAAAAAGTTATATAATTAAGAAAGGAAATAAGAAAGGAAATTTTTAATGTGAGTCGTATTTTAAAGATTAACATTTTTTTTTTAATATCAAGTCAACAAGAGATTTAGCGTCAAACAATAATATTTTGTTTTCTAAAAAGTCTCTGTTAATTTCTTTTATTTTTTAAATTTATTTATCTTTTTTTTAAATATCGAATTTTGTGAATTTTATGAAACAAAAGGATATTTTTTCTTTCACGAAAAGAATTAAGATTGTTTGATTTGACACTTTAAACTTTTCTATTTTTCTTTGTTTTTTTTTTTTTGTTTTTTTTTCGTGTGTTTTTTTGTTTTTTGTTTTGTTTTTTTTTTTGGAGGAGGATGGTTGGTTTTTCTTCAGACAAATTCGTGCACTGTGACATTTGAGTACGTTTTTCGTGATTCTATTTCCTTTCGACACAAGAGAGAGATTGTTTTCTGTGTAAAAAGATATTCAAAATGAAAGCCGTGTTTATTGAGGGGGATAAAGGTCAAATAAAAAAAAAACTGTAGGAAAGGAAAGGTCCTAAGCTTCTGAAAATGAACTTTATGCACAAATACAAGTGCCATACGCTTAGTCTTGCGATCAACCAGCACAAAAATCTCATCCTAATTGAGATTATGTAACTGTCTGTCTGTAACTGAAACTACGTCAATATTTCCCTAGTTATTCAAATTATATTCTCAAAATCAGTTTTGAAGAAAAAAAGTGTTAATGTCCTCCTAGACCACTTTAATAGTCCCAGAATAACGTTTGTGCACAAATACACAAAATTGTATTATAATGGCGATTATGTAGCTCTCTGTCTTTAACCGTAACAACATCACCACTGACGTCACTAGTCTGAAAATGACATTTGTGCACAAATATAAAGGTTGTAGACTTAATTTTGCGATCAGCCTGCACAAAATCTCATCATAATGGAGATTATATAACTGTGTGTCTGTAACCAAAACCAATGATTTTACAATAAAAATGCATTGGGCAATGATTTTACTATAAGAATGCATTAGACAATGATTTTACTATAAAAATGCATAGGACAATGATTTTACTATAAAAAAGCACTGGACAATGATTTTACAATAAAAATGCATTGGGCAATGATTTTATTATACAAATGCATTAGACAATGATCTTACTATAAAAATGCATAGGACAATGATTTAATAATAAAAATGGATTGGGCAATGATTTTATTATAAAAATACATTAGATAATAATTTCATGATCAAAGTAGAGTGAACGATGATTTTAGGATAAAAATGCATTGGAAAATTATTTTACTATAAAAGTGTAATAGACAACGACTTTACTATAAAAAAAATGATTTGATTCATAAGAAGTAATACTTTTTTTGAAAAACCTGAAAACTTTAAACAATTTTCTTTTATATCCCCCAAAATTAAAAAAAAAGTTATTGAAAGAGGAATTCTTTTCAAGCTGTTACAATAAGAAATGAATTAGACAATGATTTTACTATAAAAATGCATAGGACAATGATTTTATAATAAAAATGCATTGGGCAATGATTTTATTATAAAAATGCATTAGACAATGGTGTTACTATAAAAATGCATAGGACAATTTTTTCTATAAAAATGCATTAGAAGATGATTTTTCTATAAAAATGCATAGGACAATGATTTTACTATAAAAATGCATTAGACAATGATTTTATTATAAAAATGCATTAGACAATGATTTCACTATAAAAATGCATAGGACAATGATTTTACTATAAAAATGCATTAGACAATGATTTTACTATAAAAATGCATAGGATAATAATTTCATGATAAAAGTGGAGAGAACGATGATTTTAGGATAAAAATGCATTGGAAAATTATTTTACTATAAAAGTGTAATAGACAACGACTTTACTATAAAAATATTTTGCTTTATAAGAAGTAATACTTTTTTGAAAAACCTGAAAACTTTAAACAATTTTCCCCCAAGATTATAAAAAGTTATTGAAAGAGGAATTCTTTTCAAGATGTTACAATAAAAATGAATTAGACAATGATTTTACTATAAAAATGCATAGGACAATAATTTTTACTATAAGAATTCATTAGAAATGATTATTACTATGAGAATTCATTAGAAATGATTATTACTATAAAAATGCATTGGAAATGATTTTTGCTATAAAGATGCATTGGAAATGATTTTAACTATAAAAATGCATAGGACAATGATTTTATTATAAAAATGCATTAGACGATGATTTTACTATAAAAATGCATAGGACAATGATTTTTACTATAAGAATTCATTAGAAATGATTATTACTATGAGAATGCATTAGAAATGATTATTACTATAAAAATGCATTGGAAATGATGTTACTATAAAAATGCATTAGACAATGATTTTACTATAAAAATGCATTAGACGATGATTTTACTATAAAAATGCATAGGACAATGATTTTGCTATAAAAAAGCATTAGAGACATTGATCTTACTATAAAAATGCATTGGGCTATGATTTTACTATAAAAATGCACAATACAATGATTTTATAATAAAAATACATTAGATAATAATTTCATTTTAAAAGTGATGATTTTAGGTTAAAAATGCATTGGAAAATTATTTTACTAAAAAAGTGTAATATACAACGACTTTACTATAAAAATGCTTTGCTACATAAGAAGTAATACTTTTTTTTGAAAAACCTAAACAATTTTCTTTTATATCCACCAAAATTAAAAAGAAAGTTATTGAAAGAGGAATTCTTTTCGCGATTTTACCAATGCATGTCACTGCCAATTGCCTCATTTTTTCTCATTAATAAAACGATCTTAGCAATTTCAATTCGCAAAGAAGTTATTGGATTTGATGTTCCCCCCTCTGGTTTTATTTGATTTTTTTTTTGACAGCCTATTAACTATTCACAACGCTTCATCTTCCTCCATTAATTTTGGGGGATTTTGATATTAAATCTTCTGAAGCCTCGTCAAATATTCCAACTTCTGATTTCTTTAATGTCAATCGTTGACACTCTGAACAATTTCCTTTCTATTATCTAATCGCCATTATAAAATTATTTTTTTTATTAAAAAAGAAATTACTTCTAGACTTCTATATATTATTCCAGCACAGTTTATTTCTGTAAAACATAATTGTTTTCATCTCTTCCAGGCCGTTGTCGTATCAGTGCTGCTGTATGGCTGCACCACCTGGACCCTAACTAAGCGACTAGAGAATGAACTAGATGAGAGCTGCGCAAAAATGCTGCGGGTGATCCTGAACAAGACGTGGAAACAACACCCTACGAGAAAACAGCTGTACGGCCACCTGCCACATATCACCTAACCCATCCGAGTAAGACGGACAAGACACGCGGGACACTGCTGGAGAAGCAAGGACGAACTCATAAGTGACGTTCTCCTGTGGAAGCCAGCACATGGACAAGCCAGCGTGGGCCGACCAGCGAAGACATACATTGATCAACTCTGTGCGGATACAGGATGCTACATAGAGGACCTCCCGAGAATGATGAGCGATGGGGACGGATGGAGAGAGATTGTCATGGATATCCGCGCTGGCAGCGCGACATGAGGATGATGATGATGAAAAAGACAAAAATTCTTAAAATATTGTAAGGTTACAGAGAGTGGTTATGTTAAATAATAACTTGAAACGTAACTTACAATCAAAAGAGTTTATTTGGTAACGTACAATAATGAGTGAACAGTCGAATAGCTGGTCTCGCTAGGAAAGACAGGGCCCCGAGGATAAATCGTCAATCGTCTTTATTGAACATAGAACAGTCCATTCTATTTTAGAGGGGTATCAATTCTTATCTACAAAATAAAACCATATTTATAGGTATTTGTATTATTATATAAACTCTTTGCCTACCAGATTTCCCCCACTATATTGTTGGCCAGAATGAGACCACCACGAACGAGGGATTCGTTATGTATAGGACCGCCCCAGTTGCCGGTGTTCTCCCACCGATGTCCCTCTAAACGGACGTCCTCTATCTCCACATGCCCCCCCCCCTTCTATGACCACAGTGCCCCTGTTTTGTGGTCACTCGTCGGGATGACTCCGCGTAATCATGCTTCGGTCCTCGCATTGTAGGGGACAGTGGTCTTGGGGGTCGTGTTGCCCTCGTGCTACGCCGTAGAATTGGGCTCGCTGGTTTGTGTTGGTTTTCTTCCACTTCCATATCAATGTGGTCTGTCGCCATCTCGTTATCATCTGTCAAATCTACCTCCATCATTTCAGGCAGGTCGCTTGGAGATTCATTTTCGATGGGCCTTGGTATGTGTGGGGGTGGTTGTGGGTTTAATTGTTCGGGTGCATAATCCGGTGTGTCTACAACAGGTAATATTTTCGCGCAGCAGTTCAATTAACTGCTGTACGAGTTGCAGGTATTTTTCGTTACTGCTTTGTCCTGAAGCCATTTCAGCTAACTTTAAATCAGTGGTGCGCAAAGATTCAACATTCTGGTAGGTGTCCTTCCGATCCTGCCCGCAGCGCCATATATTGTTGGCCAGAATGAGACCACTACGAACGAGAGGTTTGTTATTTATAGGATCGCCCGAGTTACCGGTGCTTTACTACCGGTGTACCTCTAAACGGACGTCCTCTATCTCTACACCCACACTTTTACCAATTTTCTTGGTATTTTTCTCTGTGGCAAAGGGATCAAGTACCAGACTCGAGCTTGGTTCCCACACAAACAAATGATAGCAGGAGTTTTTCACGTAGTATTTTAGTTTAGTTTAACGTCATAAACAGAACACAAGACCCTCAACTACCGACTTCTAGCACATAAAAGGACCAAGGTTGCCATAATGGCAATAATGTCGAGACAATCATATAATTGTTAGGGCTTGGCGCGCCAAGCAAATTGATCGGAGGGGGATCTCTCTGACCGCTCGTCTAGCCTTTTTCTTATTAATAAAACGATCTTAGCAATTTCCTTTTTATTGTTAAATCGTCATTATGAAATTATCTTTTTTATTAAAAAAGGATTCCCGTGTCGACGTCTTTATATTATTCCAGCACAGTTTCTTTCTGTAAAACTTAATTGTTTTCGTCCGAAAGAAAAAAAGAAATTCTTAAAAGCACATTTCTAGGTCTTTGTATTAAAATACTAACACTTTGCCAACGGAATTTCCCCCACGGCTGTGCTAAATTTTCTTGGTATTTTCCCTATTGCAAAAGTACCCAGTACTAGTCTCAGGTTTAGTTCACAAACAAAAGATAGCAGGAGAGTTCACGTAGTGATTTTTTGAGTTTAACGTTACAAGCAGGACACTCATCATCATCATCATCATGTCACGCTATTAGCACGGATAACAATCTCTCTCCAACTGTCTCTATCACTCATTGTTCTCGCGAGGTTCTCTGCGCAGCATCTAGTGTCCGTACAGAGCTGATCAATGTACCTATTTGCTGGCCGACCCACACTGGCGTGCCTATGTGCTGGCTTCCACTGTAGGACGTCACTTATGAGTTCGTCCTTGCTTCTCCGGCAGTGTCCTATGTGTCTTGTCCATCTTACTCGAATGGTTTGGGTGATATGGGGCTGGTGATCGTACAGCTATTTTCTCGTGGGGTGTTGTTTCCACGTTTTGTTTAGGATCACGCGCCGCGTTCTTGTGCAGCTCCCATCTAGTTTATTATCTAGGCGCTTCGTTAGGGTCCAAGTGGTGCAGCCGTACAGCAGCACTGACACGAAAAATACAAAACCCTCAACTACCGCCTTCTAGCACATAAAAATGGTTAGAGTTGCCATAATCAGAATAGAGTCGAGACATTCATATAGTTGAAGCGCTTGGCATGCCCAGCTGATTGATCGTAGGGGTGTCTCTCTGACCACCTGCTTAACCTGAGTAAGGGGCAAAATGGAAGATGGCAGGTCAGGGACTGCTCAGCTACCAGGGTCTCGTCTATAAGCTTCACATGTTGCATAGTGCCTTTTCTTTGACGGTACCAAATAGGTATATGTTATATACCTCTTTACCGGCACTATATATCTATAGGTTACATACTTTCTTACGTCTTACTCTGTCGTCTGTTCTTCTGGCCGGATCTGGTATATCTTCTATCTTGGTCTGCTATATCTTCTATAGGTCTGGTCTTTCTTATCTGGGGATTCCGGGTCTGGTCTCTGTCAGGGATCACTGCTTATCAGAAGCCCTGTACTATTGTTAGCTTTTAGTAATAACAACAAGACTTCGATTTACGATGATGTTACTTTATTCGTAGAACCCCAGACCAGACAATCACGCAGTGAGACTCACATCTTGCTAGCTTCGCTTCTAGGTTCTAACTGTCTAACTGACTGACTGAGTTGCTTACACCTTAAATCGGAAGGGGCTTCTATTGCCTTCCGTTCTCACGTTCCATCCCCAGAACGCAAGGTGAGATCGAGGTCAAGCGCCGTCACTCACCCTCAAGGCCATCAGCTGCACTAATATGATTTCTACACTATTGTCATAATCATTAGGTATCTAATGATTATGTAACACACAGATCTCCAGCCACAACCAACAGGTGATCCCATTTGGGGGATCAATGGTATGTATGTTTATTCCAATGGGGAAAATTGATTTGATTACGAGTGTAGCCTCATGGAGGGTGTAGCCATGAGTGTAAGCTCATATATAAATTAGCATTGAAAAGATTTTAGCAAGAATTATGTGTTAGATGAGAATGGAAAAGTTTAATGATGAATCATCAATGCCACATAGCATGTTCCTATTGTATGAGTGATGAGACGTGGCAAAGTGAGAGAGAGGAGGTGTGAGAGGTGAGAATATTGAATAAAGTTTGGCATTAGGAGTTGAAAGAGCTAGACGTGCTCTCGGCTGCTGTGACTTGGGAAAAATAAAAATCTAACGAGAAAAAGAAGAGGCCTTGTGTTATTACTAAAGACTCTAAATTGTACAAGGAAAGATATCTCCAGTACCCCAAGTTGGGTTCCAGACTCTAAACATCCAGGAATTGCCAGCCATTCCAGCATCTAGTAATTGATATCATCTCTTAAAATAACAACAAAAATTTATCATCTTCTCCGACTCGCTCTCTATCCTACTATCATTAAGAAATTAAAATAAAAACTGGAATACCCTCTCCTCATTAGACTCCAGAATACACCAGACTCAATGTCTAATTCTAAGGAGATTATGATATGCTGGATCACAAGCCACATTGGTGTGAGTGGGAATGAAAGAGCTGACTCTGCAACTAAATCGGCTCTAGATTTGATCCCCAACAAAGTCAAGATTTCATATACTGATCTGAAACCTAAAATTTATAGATTCCTTCATACAAAATGACAAGAATGCTGGAATAACAATATCCACAATCATCTCTTCCTAATCAAACCCACTTTGGGAGACAGGAGACCAGCTTTAAGAAAGTCTAGAAACGAACAAATCATTGTGTCCCGATTACGCATTAGTCACACACTCCTATATACTCAAATAAGAACAACCACCACATTGTGATACATGTCAAACACCTTTAACTGTTATACTTATTCATGAAATGCAGGTTTTTTGCTCACATCAGAAACCGTTACGAGAGGAACAAAATAAACTTTTAATCAAGGTATCACTGTATATAGTGGGCTGGGACGGATTAATGACATGTCAGTTGATTTCAAAGGGGAAAATTGATTTGATATACGAGGAAATTGGCTTACGAGATGAACGAAATAAACTCTTAAGTCAAGTTAACACTGCATATGAGTGGGCTGGAATGGATTAATGGCATTTCAGTTTATTTCAATAGGGAACATTAATTTGATATGCGAGGTAATTGAGTTACGACCGGAACGAAATAAACGTTTAAGTCAAGGTACCACTTCATATGAGTCGGCTGGAATGGATTAATGTCATCTCAATTTATTTCAATGGGGAAAATTAATTTGATATACGAGGTAATAGGCTTACGAACGGAACGAAATAAAATCTTAAGTCAAGGTAACACTGCATATGGGCTGGGACGGATTAATGGCATTGCAGTTTATTTCAATAGGGAAAATTGATTTGATATACGAGGAAATTGAATTACGAGCGGAACAAAATAAAATCTTAAGTCAACGTACTACTGAGATTTAATTAAACACAAGATGTCTTCTCGCTAAAAGATTTATCATTGACTGACTTTATAGCCATTGGTGATGTTAATATACGCATTGGTGCTTCCATAGATATAATGAGATATTTTACAATAGCGGTAACATTTAATTACCATGATAATAAACATGATAATGGTATTTCTTAATTATGTCTAGAAGAATAACTAAAGTCGTCAAATATCCGAATGACTCCAAAAGCAAATATAGATAAAAATGTATAAGAGACTGCATCAATAAGTCTGTAGCCCAAACTGTGGTTATTAGTTTGTGGAAACCGGCAAGTGGTCATACAAGTGTGGGCCTACAATTGACCAGGCATGTGCGGATACAGTATGCTGTGCGGAAGACCTCCGGGGGGTCAATAAGTCATAGGGGTGGTTAGCGAGAGATTGTCATGGACATGATAAAGCCTAAAGAAAAATTACCTCCGACATATTAAGGCAAACACAACCAAGGATATTTTACCCATTCCATCTTCGCTTTTTCTCTGTCTTCCTCCCCGCCCCCCCCTCTCTCTCTCTCTCTCTCTCTCTCTCTCTCTCTCTCTCTCTCTGACACTCTCTCTCACACACACACTCTATCAGTCTCTGTCTCTGTTTCCCTCCCTCTCTTATTCTCTCTCTCTTTCTCTGTCTCTATCTATCTATCTATATATCTATCTATCTATCTCTCTGTCTCTGTCTCTCTGTGTTTCACACGCACCCTCA
>CM042180.1:49729847-49784907 GCA_023376005.1 Doryteuthis pealeii | reverse complement strand
TAGATTAGAAAAATGTATAACAAATTATTATGCATAAAGAATGAATTCTATTTCACACTTTGTCGCATACATGCCCACTAGTTGATATGGCGGTAAAACAAACAAAACAAACCAAACCAATAGATATAGAAATAAATATATAATAGTCGTCGGTGGTGGCCTAATGTCGGTATCAGCCAGATTGCAAAAGAGACTATTCCCGTTTAACTAGTGCTATACCAATGATATTGTTTAACCTATAACCTACCATCAACTGTTCGTTTTACCACACAGGTACATGTACTACACATAGGCTGAGTTGGCGAGGGCTGGTATTGAACCAGGGACCTTGTGGTTCCTAGGCGGACGCTCACCGACTGAGCTAAGCCGGTCCTAAGCTGGAAAATAGAAAAACAAAGTACTCCATAAAAGATGAATTCAGTCTTGATGGTGAAGTAGACGTTAAAGAGTTTCAGTTTTTTTAAACCTTCATCAGGGCATTGGAATGGATAATGTGTTGTCGGAACAGTGATTACAGATGTTACATAACAAAAGATGAAAATATTGTATACAGAGAAAGATTTTTGATAGATTTGCCAGCGTTCCACTTTGAAAATTGTAACGTGATTGGTACAAGTAAGGAGTACTATTTTTCTGAAGTTTTGAGGAGGCTTGATAATTTATATGATTTAGATTATTCGGACTATCGTTCTCATCTTTATCTTTATCTGTAAAACGTTTCGGCCGATGTGCCCTCCGGTTATTTTTTTATTTTTTTTTAGGTATTTCATGTTGAACTCTGAACCTTTCGCTGCGGGCCAGAACTTCTTGTTGTAATCTGGGGTCTTCATGAACTTTCAACCCAACCCTTTATTCAATCCACCGGGGTTATCCTGTTCTCCTTCCGCTAACCATGACTTGGTACAAGTGTTTAAGCTGTATCTGTTAATCATTATACTATGTTACTGAACCCTTGAGCCATGTTTGGAACCTGATAGAGATAACTGTCACTTAGAACTGTTTAACTTCAACGTCTATATCCACTAGCCATGTGTCCAATTGCAAAAAGCTCCTGAGTTCGAAGAGAAGGCCATCTGAGTCAGACAGGAAATACCCGAAGAAGGACGGGGGCATATGATTGTACAGATAACAATAAAGATGAGGACAATAGTCCGAATAATCCAAACAATACACAAGTAAGGGAGTTTAGAAAAGAAGAACAGTAAAAAAGTTCCGCAACGATGGATTTTAATTGTTGAATTATTTATCTATCTACATAATAATAAAGGGCAGTTGTATGAATATGTGGACCCGGAAAAACTTTTGAAAATAAAATAATTTAACGACAAATAAAATATATTATACACATTAAATACCACCAGGCGATTGTGTTTTTGAGCAAAATAATAGAGATTTGATTTATATTCGTGAAGATAATTAAGAAATAAAATTTAAATGATAACAGCATGGATTTTTTTTCATTTAATATTTTAAATAGTAGATATTAACATTTCTTTTCAGAGTAGCTGGATCAATGCAAGGTCTAGTTTTTTACATAGGGATTTAAATGGGACATCTCACGAGGATTCAACTCACTATTCAGTAACAATGGATCTGAGGGACTAACATTAAAAAATACCCTCTACTCAAGCGATGTCGGGTAGCCGCTGCTGGTATTTAATAAGTAATAAACAAATAGTATTTTTTTCATTATTATAAACAAATAAAATATATGCGTGGTTTTAATGCTCAATTATATATCTTTTCTATCGATTGGTGCTGTAGAATACGCCTGTAACGTTACGACGCAAATAAATGTTTGTTACGTCATGCTCTTATGTGTTGATATAGAAATATTTGTCGGTTTCGGAGCTAGATGGAGAGGCTTGAATCCGTTTGCTGGGCCGATGCTGAGTTGGCTGGCAATTCCTGTTTGGAGTCTGGAAACCAGCTTGGGGTGCTGGGGGTCATCCTGCCTTGTGTCATTTATAGTTTTTAGTAATAGCACAAGGTCACTACTACATCTACTTTCATTTACATTTATTTCTCCTCTGCTACTACTACTACTACTACTACTAATACTAATACTAATAATAATAATAATAATATATTAATTCCTTTTCCATAGCATTTCAGTTCTCTGGCAAGGTCCAGGTATTTGTCCATTTTTTTTATTTTAACGCCCTAAGTTGGTTGTTTTCTTTCAACTAACATCGCCGAGACGACATAGCTGGGGACGTTATTTTAATAGTCACCGGGTAGCAATTTCTGAGGCAGGAGACCGGGACACGCTTTCTCATAAATTACCAAAGTTTACATTTTCAAATTGTTTTATTTTTTAATCCTTTAATGAATTTGATGATTTTACTTACTTAGGGTACAAACTCGCTGACATTGAATTTTTTACTCCCACCCCTTAGGTAATATGTTTCAAAAATCTATTATTGCATCGCCCGGAGGGTGTTTTTATTTTCTACTACTACTACTACTACTACTACTACTAATAATAATAATAATAATAATAATAATAATAATTCCTTTTCCATAACTTTTACAGTTCTCTGGCAAGGTCCAGGTATTTTTCCATTTTTTTTCATTTTCCTTCAGCTTCACCCTGTGATCTGTTGGAACTGCAAAATCCGCCATTTGATAAGTTCTTTCTTTTTTGTTTATCAACACTAGGTCTGGTCTTCTTGCTGGGATAAGGTGATCCGTTTTTATCTCAAAGTCCCAAAGAATGTTATGCATTTCGTTCTCAAGAACAGATTCTGGTTTATGAATATACCATTTTGTTGTGTGGTCAACATTTAATTTTTTGCATAATTCCCAGTGGATCACCTTTCCAACCCAGTCGTGCCTAGTTGTGTACTCCCGTTGTGCTAGTTTGCTACATTCGCATAGTACATGGTTAACAGTCTCATCTCTGTCACCGTATAATCTACAATTTACTATTTTGTTGGATCTTAGTTGGTGCACTTGGAACGGTCCCAAAAAAATTGGAAAAAAGTTTGGAAAATCTGGAAATCAGAGGGAGAATCGAGACCATGCAGAATACTTCACTGCTGCAATCTGCCATAATACTCAGAAGAGTCCTGGAGACCTGAGAAGACTTGCTGTTACTCAGCCTCCAGTGAACCACCGGCTTCTGCAGATGTGAAAAACTCGAATGGAGTAAAATCTACTATTAATAATGGAGATTTGCTTCCGGTTTTTGTCTGTAACAAAACTACGTCACTGCTTACGTCACTTTACCCAAAATCGTCATAACATAGAATAAATACACTCAGAATATGAACATGCAACATTAGACAGTCCTCATTGTTTTTTAAAACAAGTTTAATAAATACATGACTGGTATTATATATCTATATATAGTTTGTTTTATTTTAATACATATTTAAAGTTTACATTTCAAATTGCTTTTATTTTTTTAATCCTTTAATGAATTTGATGATTTTACTTACTTAGGATACAAACTCGTTGACATTGAATATTTTACTCCCACCGCCTCAGGAATATGTTTCAAAAATCTATTTTTACATCGCCCGGAGGGTGTTTTTTTAATTTTGTACTGGTAATAATAATAATAATAAGAAGAAGAATAATAATAATAATTCCTTTTCCATAAATTTTTCAGTTCTCTGGCAAGGTCCAGGTATTTGTCCATTTTTTCGTTTTCCTTCAGCTTCACCCTGTGATCTGCTGGAGCTGCACAATCCACCAGTTGACAAGTTCTTTTTTTTTTTTTTTTTTTTGGTAATCGACACTAGGTCTGGTCTTCTTGCTGGGATAAGGTGATCCGTTTTTATCTCAAAGTCCCAAAGAATGTTATGCATTTCGTTCTCAAGAACAGATTCTGGTTTATGCATATACCATTTTGTTGTGTGGTCAACATTTAATTTTTTGCATAATTCCCAGTGGATCACCTTTCCAACCCAGTCGTGCCTAGTTGTGTACTCCCGTTGTGCTAGTTTGCTACATTCGCATAGTACATGGTTTACAGTCTCATCTCTATTTTTATGTCGCCCGGAGGGTTGTTTTTTATTTTGCTAGTAATAATAATTCCTTTTATATATATTTGACTTTTCTTCTTTGTTTTGTCAAAAACAACAACAAGAACTACTACTATTCCTACTACTACTTCTTGTTTTATCTGACTTTATTTCTTATTTGTTTTATCTACTACCACTACTACTACTACTACCCTTACTAATACTACTATCACATCCTGGTCTTCTTAAACTTATTCCTTTCTTATAATGCATATGCATCAACCCTTTTTCTCCACCTTTCTCATCGTTTGTCCAACCTTTTGGTAATTAGCGCCCATAGATTCCCAACATCAAAGACGTCAGACTCATTTTAATGTCTCCTCTGATCCTGCGATCAATTCGATTGTCACAGAGCCAACATCTTTTTCTTTGAGCTCATCACAGAAAACCAGGAGAGGCGGCATCGAAGAAGCCATCCTACATTCCGACACAACCAGGTATTTGCTAGCTTATCCCAACGCTCCAGGAACAGGACAATAGGCCACAAGGTCCAGATGTCTAGCTTGAAATATGTGACCGTCAAAGCAGAGAAGGACATACTGGTTTGAAATTCATCGATTGATCAGCTGTTCCGTCGTGCTCAAAACTTGAAACTATAAGATTACATATGGAATAGATATTGATTTCTGGACATTAGATACACAACGAAGCTTACAATGTGTGATTAAAAATGTAAGGTATGTTTTGTATATATGTTGGTATATATTTGTTATCTACACTATTTCTCTGAATGTTTGAGATGAGGCTTGAAGATTAGTATTATCTGCGTTATACGGACTATTGTCCTCATCTTTATTATTATCTGCACTATTTCTCTGCATGTTTGAGATGAGGCTTGAAGATTAGTATTATCTGCATTATTCGGACTATTGTCCTCATCTTTATTGTTATCTACACTATTTCTCTGAATGTTTGAGATGTGGCTTCATGATTAGTATTGTCTGCGTTATTCGGACTATTGTCCTCATCTTTATTGTTATCTACTCTATTTCTCTGAATGTTTGAGATGAGGCTTGAAGATTAGTATTATCTGCGTTATTCGGACTATTGTCCTCATCTTTATTGTTATCTGCACTATTTCTCTGAATGTTTGAGATGAGGCTTGAAGATTAGTATTATCTGCGTTATACGGACTATTGTCCTCATCTTTATTGTTATCTGCACTATTTCTCTGAATGTTTGAGATGAGGCTTGAAGATTAGTATTATCTGCGTTATACGGACTATTGTCCTCATCTTTATTGTTATCTACACTATTTCTCTGCGTATTTGAGATGAGGCTTGATGATTAGTATTATCTGCGTTATACGGACTATTGTCCTCATCTTTATTGTTATCTACACTATTTCTCTGCATGTTTGAGATGAGGCTTGAAGATTAGTATTATCTGCGTTATTCGGACTATTGTCCTCATCTTTATTGTTATCTGCACTATTTCTCTGAATGTTTGAGATGAGGCTTGGAGATTAGTATTATCTGCGTTATTCGGACTATTGTCCTCATCTTTATTGTTATCTACACTATTTCTCTGCATGTTTGAGATGAGGCTTGATGATTAGTATTATCTGCGTTATTCGGACTATTGTCCTCATCTTTATTTTTATCTACACTATTTCTCTGAATGTTTGAGATGAGGCTTGAAGATTAGTATTATCTGCGTTATTCGGACTATTGTCCCCATCTTCATTGTTATTTGTACAACATTTCGGCCGATATGCACTCCGGCCTTCTTCAGGTATTTCTTGTCGGACTCGGGAACCTTCTCCGACTCAGGAACATTCTTTTCGGACTCGGGAACTTTCTTGTCGTAATCGGGAGCCATCACGGAACTTTGAACCTAACACTTTATTCAGTCCACGGGGGTATCCTGTTCTCATTCCACAAACCATAGCTGGGGTAGGAGTTTTGTTAATTATTTTTCTAACTGCCTCTACTCAGTATTGAACTCGGGATCCAGAGATAACTGTCACTTAGAACTGTCTTAACCTAACTACCTTATCCACTAGGCCATGTGTCCAAAAAAGAAAAGAAGGTTTAGCTCAGTCGGTAGAGTACCTGCCTAGGAAACACAAGATTCCTGATTCAATAACGGCCCTCACCAACTCAGCGTATGAGTAGCGCAGGGATCTGTGCAGTAAAATAAGGAGCGGATAGTTGAAGTGGTGCTCCAAATCAGACGCAAAAACAAACTCCTTTATTTAGCGCAAGTGATAAGGGGATAGACTCCCTCGCTGTCTGGTTGGTACCGACTTATGGCCACTTCGAGGACATTTTACTTAGTTCTCTATTAGTCTGTAACCAAAACTACGTCACTGCTTAAATCATCCCCTGATCCTGCGATATTCGATTGTCACAGAGCCAAAATCTTTTTCTTTGAGCTCATCACAGAAAACCAGGAGAGGCGGCAACGAAGAAGCCATACTACATTCTGGCACAACCAGGTATTTGCTAGTTTAACTCAGCGCTCCAGGAACAGGGCGATAGGCCAAAAGGTCCAGATGTCTAGCTTGAAATCAGTGACTGTCAAATCAAAGATTCGGTTTGGTCTGGTTTGTTTTACGACATATCAAACTCAGTGGATCATTTAATGCCGACAAAAATTTGAAATAAATTCGTACTTAATGGATACTCAATTTTTTTATAAATACATTTTTCTATTTAACCTGAAAATGGAACCACAACAGGTATCACCACTCCGGGTCAGAGTGGACCTGCAAGCAATGGTGATGAAGTGGGTCGCTACAATCCCCAGACCTCCAGAACTGGAACCTCACCATCAGAACTTAACGTCATACCCGGGACATGAAGACCCTCAGTTACTGTATTCTAGCACCCATATTAAAAAACGGGTTGGGGCTTGCCGTAAGGGCTATAGGGTTGGGATAATCCTATCGGAGTTAGGCCTAAGTGAAGTGTGGCATGTCATGGACTGGTCATCCGCCACGAAAGGCAGCCATATTTGGTATGCTTTTACCTGGGCTTGAACTTATGCAAGTATAACTACCTCAGTTAGGAAGTCCTTAACTGTATTGATTATTTAGTCAAGCCTTAAGCTATAATCCTCAAACCCTCCATGACAAATTGAACTCTCGAACATCATGTAATCTTACAAGAGAGGATATACAACCTCCTTTTAAAACCAGTATTTGATATCATGCTTTTACCTGGGCTTGAACTTATGCAAGTATAACTACCTTAGTTCGGAAGTCCTTTACTGCATTGATTACACCGAGGAACGCAATTTTCGTTGAGTTGGATCTGACACTTGTTTTTGACTATTTTTTTTTTTTTACCTCTGAATCCAAAATTCTCCCCAGTTTTTCTGTAGCACATCGATTTTTGATCTACGAAATACCCATGAATTTTTTTATAGCTGATACTAGCTGACTAGGATACCCAATTTTATATTTGTTTTCCTACATGCGTACACTACCAGTTATTTGCGAGCTTATCCCAACGCTCCAGGAATAGGACAATTGGCTACAAGGTCTTGATGTCTCGCTTGAACTCAGTTACCGTTCATGTTCCTGTGTTGGTAGTTATACCTGTCCTAAACAAGATGGCATTACTTTTTGAATCACCTATGTAGAGAAGTAGGGATGTGATCCACAAAGGACCAGCTTCATTTTGATGTATGATACATGATCCTGTGTTGGTAATTATACCTGTCCTAAACAAAATGGCATTACTTTTTTAATCATTCTCATATTACTGATGGACACTTTGGAATGAACATTATATGACTCCACTTTGGCCCTTGGTTAGGCAAGACAAGTGGTTGGAGAGGCTCCTTCCAATCAATCGGCTAGTCACATAAAGCCCTGGCACCTATATGATTGTCCCATCCCTATTGCCCTTATTGTCTAACTACCTGATTCAGTTTAGTAGCATCTCAATGGACAAACAAGCAAATAATGTGTTAATAGTCAGGAGACCCCGCACCCATCTTTGACACAATTCTAGATAACAGTTAAAATATTCTGGGTCAGGATAGACCTGGGAGTATTGACAATGATGGGGTACTCCACACTCCAGAGATCTTATGAACAGGAGTCTAACTACCTAATTCAGTTCAGTGGCATCTTAATGGACAAACCAGCACATGTGTTAATACTCTTAATAATAAGAACATGCTAGTTTGAAATTCATCGATTGAACAACTGTTTCGTCATGTCTCAAAATAAAACTATAATATTGCATATCTTATTATGATGGAGATTATGTGTTTGCTGTCTGTAACCGAAACTATGTCACTACTTAAGTCTTAATTCCCTTTGTTATTTACGTCACATTCTCCATGATTTTATTTTCATTTAAACCTCAATTATTAATAAAATTGTTTTACATGTTGACCATATCTACATACTAATAGTATGAGATTGCATTTATATATACAACAAAATAGCGGTTTACAGTGTGAACGGGAATACTAATTTGCATATTGATATTAAAAATTTGATTTTAATAAATATGTGCATTAAAACTGAAATACTTGCACCCGGAAGGTAAATATATGTTTGCTAGTATGGAATAATTAGTGTTTGGATACACAAGGAAGCTTACAATTTGTCATAAAAATGTACGAGTCTAAAATGTATTAATAATGAATATTAGGTCTTTTTTTAGGTATTTTTCTGTAACCAAAACTACGTCAATTCGATTGTCACAGAGCCAGCTTCTTTTGCTTTGAGCTAATCACAGAAAACCAGATGATGCGGCAACGAAGAAACCATCCTACATTCCGAAACAGCCAGGTATTTTCTAGCTTATCCCAACGCTCCAGGAACAGGACAATAAGCCACAAGGTCCAGCTAATCTCCCTCCAGCTATGGGTAAATTGTAGGACAGACCAGGTTCGTTAACCTTGGTTACGCAACCAGTCTAGGAGAAAGACAACTCTGAATTCAAACCTCTTAAATCTCTGTTTGGGGTCATTAAGCAGTGTCCAAGACAGTTGGTATATATAAAAATCAAGAATGACCCATTCATGAATTTGGGTGATTTGGGTCATTCCATTCCTTGAGTTCTGATTAGCTGCTTGATTGCTTGATTTGAATGACATTGTGGAGTCTTATATATATCCTGTCATTCTGCAGTAGACTTTGTGACTATTCGGGTTTGTATTTAAATTACAATCGTTTGTTGCCTTGTCTTCCCAGTTCGACGGTAATTGGAACTTTAATTATTCTTCAAGCGTATGAGTAGCACATGGATCTGTGAGCTGATGGTAGATGTGGCGCTCCACCTCAGATGCAAAAACAATCTCCTTGGGTAGACTCCCACGCTGTCTGGATGAAACCGACTTTTGGTCACACTGGGGAGTTTTCACTTAGTTCTCTATTTGTGTATAAGCAAAACTACGTCACTAGTTACGTCACTGCTTATGTCCCTGCTTACGTCACCCTCTGATCCTGCGATTAAATCGATTGACACAGAGCCAGCATCTTTTTCTTTGATCTCATCACAGAAAACCCGGAGAGGTGGCAAAGCTAACCCATATTCTGACACAACCAGGTATTTGTTAGCTTATCCCAGCGTTCCAGGAATTGAACGATAGGCCACAAGGTACAGATAGCTAGCTTGAAATCAGTGACCGTCAAAGCAGGGAAGATTTGTTTTGTCCCTGGTTCGATACCGGCCCTCGCCAACTCAGCGTATGTGTAGCACATGTACCTGTGCGGTAAAACCAAGAGTTGATGGTACGTTAGAGGCTAAACAATCTCCTTGGTATAGAACTAGTTAAACGGGGATAGTCTCGTTTGCACTCTGGCTGATACCAAAATTAGGCCACCACCGACGACAATTATATAATATATATTATTATATATTATTATTTCTATATTTATGGGTTTGGTTTGTTTTGTTTTACGGCATGGCAAACTCAGTGGGTCGTTTAATGCCGATAAAGATTTGAAATAAATTCGTTCTTAATGGATGCTCAATTTTTTTTATGAATACATTTTTTCTATTTAACCCATAGATGGAACCCCAACAGGCACCACCACTCCTTGTAATTTTTTTACCTGTATGATGGGATATTTCAAATTTCACTATCTATTCACGTCATGACTCATTCTATTTAAATTAAGCCACCTTATTCTTGTAATCTAAGTCCTTCTGCTCAATTATAATGAACTAACCATCAGTTTTTGTACTTTGTTTGGTTGTCGTGGAAGAGTCGCTGCGAGTAGTTTAAAGTAGGCAAAGAGTTAAATAGATAAAACAAACATGAGTTTAGAAATTGAATACCCAATAGGAATGAATAAAAAATAACTTATTTGGCATAAAATAATCATATAATAATCACCTATTATACTGTTGAAAATCACAAATTTTGCCGACCTTCATCAGAGTAGTATTTTTATCTTTATTTTTATTTTATTTTTTTTATTTTTTTGGGAAAAAATCAAAATACTACTCTGATGAAGGTCGGCAAAATCTGTGTACGGAACATTTTATACATTTTTCCTATTATTATTATCATCATCATTTCAACTCCATCTGATTATTTTAATAATAATAATAACGTAAATCCGTATACATTTTGATAAACAGGCCGAAACACATGTGTAAGTGATATCGATTAAAAGTGATATCGATAAAATTCATTTTTATCCATCTACATTTCTTTTCTTTTACTCATTTTTTTCCTCATTAATATATCAATATAGAAAGTTTCATTAAATTCGGTTAATTCCCTAATTTTTTGTATTTTATTTCTTTCGTCAGGGTTACATACGATGGTGGAATTTCGGTCCGTTGAGTTCGATTAAACTCATTTTTCTTTCTTACTTTGCGTGATCCATTTCATATAAATCTATTTTATTATCTTTACTACACAAGAAAAGTCGCAGTTTGTGTTTTCCTTCTTCCTCATGAATAAATTCTAGGCTCGGTTCTATAGGAGTTTTTTTTCTGTAAGCTGTGATAATTGAATTGTATGCCCATATAGGAGTTAAGCAATTTATTATCACCCTTTATGGAGCGCAAGTTTTGTAAACGTTAATTACCTGCTTATAAATAAAATACGACGCGACTTACGGAGTCGCACAACGTGATGTCACAATTGAATAATTAGAAATAACCTTCTTATTGTTACTGGAAGCAATGCAGGGTGTTTCAGGATAACGAACAATTAACAGCACGTGTTGGAACAACTCGAACTTCTATGTTTAATGTTTAAACGCTAGGTACTGCCAATTCGTTCGCTCATTACCATTTGTGAGAATTATTTTTCTCCTCCCCCTCTTTCTATAACTGGTAGCGAGTTGGTGAGGTGGTCGCCGACTGGGTTGTCCCATTTCCCTTTTTTTTTAAAGCTGACACCCCCTCGTAGTGGTTTATACGAAGGCCTTAAAAGTCCGGCTGCGAGGCGGGTGAACTGCATAGTAGTACAAGCTGAAAGCGAGTTGGTTATACGTGCAGTTCCACATTCTTCTTCCCCCTCAACTATTTGACCCAGTACGAGTAACAGTGGGTCGCGTTTTTGAAGTGGTTAGCTGCAAAGCCCACTAAATTTCGCAACCACTTTATTTACCTGGTCTGGTGGCTACCCCACTAAAGCTCGCTACTGGCCCCTCACCGCTGCGTCAGGATAAGCGCCTCATATTTACCCGACACATTTCAAAAACGAATTAAAATAAATCAAATCGATTATTTAATCGATTTATTTATCAGCGTAGTCTTCATCTGTGACTGTTTGTGTAGGATATCGCCTGCTTCTTGCCTTTCTTAGTGTAAAGCCTTTTTCTTTTATGGTATCTAATGATGTTCGAAGTACAAAGTCTAGGCATATTATAAATATATATGGTGCTAATGTGTCTCCTTGTAGGACACCAGCAGCGATGTCAAAGAAATCTGTGTCGCCATCAGATGAGCGTATCATTGCTTTATAGCGGCAACCGTTTCTTTGGGGAGACCGTACGCTAGTAGTATTTGTTCCATTTTCCCTCTGTGTATGGAATCGAATGCCTTGGAGAAGTCTACGAATAGCAACGTTGCCTCTAGATTCTTTGCTCGAACCCCTTCGAATATCCTTCAAATAGTCAGGATCTGGGAGGTCGTGGATCGATTTCGGCGGAATCCGCTTTGGGTTTTCCTAAGGATTTTCTCTATTTCGGGTCGGATGCGATTAAGGAGGAGGGCATTGTATATTTTAGCTGCAATAGCAGTAAGAGTTATGCCTCTGTAGTTTTTAGCCATTCCGAGGTCTTCCTTTTTGGGGAATGGGAGGATGCATCCTTTTGTCCATTTATCTATTCTATTTTGTCTATATACTGCAATGCATAGCCAAAGCAGTATATCATTGAACTTTCTTATCTTCCATACCTCAGGTGGTATTTCATCAAGCCCTGCAGCTTTTCTACCTTTTAGCTTCTTCAAGACTTCCTTTAGTTCTTCTATTGTGAAATCCCCAAGTCTGATATCTAGTCTATCTTCAATCTTTTGGGTATTATTTTCTATGATTTTAGGGGGGGGGGTCCCCAATAGTTTCTGGAAGTGGTCTTTCCATTTCTGGAGTCCATTTTTTGGCTGGTTGCCTTTAGCTTTGATCTAGAGGTACTTTTCCTACCACTGATTTCATTTACTGTTTGCCATAATCGCGACTGTCGGTCTTCTACCGATTGTCTAATGTTATTTATCTGTACTTAGATGTATTCTATTTGTTCTTTTTTGTATGTTTCGGTTAGGTATATATTGGCTTTCTTAAGGTTGTGTAGATTGGTGCTAGTTGGGTTTGTTTTATTATGTTGGGCTGCTTTTTTTATATTGTTTCTCTTTTCTCTAACTGCTTCTGTCTCCCAGGGGACAGAGTGTTTGGTTCTTTCTTTGCTCGGTACGCACTCAGCTGCTGCTTCTAGGTGGATACTGACAAAGTTATCGTATTCCTTGTTTGTAGTGTAGCTTTCAGTTGCCTCTTGGAGAATATAGAATTTGTTTCTTACTGTCACAGTGTAGCGATTGCATATATCACTGTTGGCAAGTGTCGACCAGTCGTATCGTACAGACTTATTAGTTTCTTTTTTGTTTCTACGTAGGCTAAGTCGTAATTTTGATGTGACTATTCTGTGATCGGAGGATACTCCTTCAAAGGAGGAGTATGCTTCGCAGTTCATTGCACTATTCATCCATTTTTTTATTTATTAGGATATAGTCTAATTGGGCTTTTGTATTGTTTGGGTATGTGTAGGTCCATAGTTTGCCTTTTCTTTTTTTGGTATTTTTTATTTAAGCATACAAGCCTGTTCTCAAGAAAGAACTCGGCTAGGAGTTCACCGTTTCTATTTGGGATGTTATGTAGGCAGTATTAATTGTTCTCGTTTTTGCCTGCACAACGAACTTAGTTGCCGATATAGCCCTGCAATTCTAGGCTTACCTTTCGACAAGTAGTGAGTCCTTAATATCTCCATTGCCCTTCGCGCATTACGAGTGAGAGGCTCTGGTCATCCAATATATCTTATATTCACTTACCAAAGGATTCCATATTTGAGGACTTACTTTAAGTCCTTTTCAACTGGCCAAGGATGGAGGTCAGAAACTTAACATGTTGATACCGACTTTAGGCCACCTCGACTACGTTATCGTGTTTTAATACACAAATACAGATGTGAGTTAAATCTACCTCTAGCTTGACTCCAATGCAGCAGCAACAGCAGCAGCAGCAACAGCAGCAGTAACAGCAGCAGGAAAATACAAAAATGAAAAAGCTAAAGACGACAGACAAAAACAAGAATAAAAGTTAAAACAACTGATAATAAAGAGCCGGGCAGTATAATTGCAAACACCAAAACGAGGTCAGGGGGGGGAAGAATATTTATAACAATGGCTTTCCGTTTTAGCATGAAGAAATAAGAACAATACAAAAGCTTTAGATGCGATGGAAACTTATCCTTCAACAAAGCTGGATTATATATGTATATATATATATGTATCATTATTATATGTACTTAAAGTGCCATCGTTACCATTGGTTTCCAATCATGTTAGCTACCCTCTTGTTTTGATGGGTAATAAATAAATACAGTTCTTACACATGTAATCGAGCACTTTATTTCAATTCTCCAATTCTCCAATGCTAAAAAGGTCTACACACACACACACACACACACACACATATATATTATATATATTATAATATATATATTATAACAAAAGATGTTTACAAATGCATGGGATCATCAGGAGAGAATGTGCAAACCGTTTCGGGGCCTTCCACTCTACGGTTTTAAAAAGCAACATCGACCCCCCCCCTCACTGATGTGAGGACCCTAGTAATATCTGCATCGACCGCACGTGGATCGGTCTTCAACAAAAATAAGACGGGATGAAATGACCGTTAGCAAAAACAGAACGCTGCTAGTCAAAAGTTGGAATTTTAAAAAAATGCGCTGTCAGTATTAAAAAATAAAATGAATTTTATTTAAAAATAAAATGAATTTTATTTTTAATTTTTAAATATATAATCCAAAAGTCCAGAGAAGAAATCTTCTTTACGACAGAAGACTTTTGTTTAAAAAACCTGTCGCAGTTTGAGAGCTCAATGTGTGCTCTTAATGTTAGAGTCACAGAGCAAATATATAAGTAAAGAAATAATTATTTCTTTACTTATAAAAAAAAAAAAATATTTCTTTACTTATAATGCTAAATCTCTAAGTCTTTTTGTTATTTCTTTACTTATATATATATATATATATATATATATATATATATATATATATATATATATATATATATGTCATCCAGATACAGTCCTGTTTCGCTGTTTCATCAATCTGACTAGACAAGACAGGCTGATTCAGGCTGGGATCGACAGATTTTTTAAAGTTTTGACATAGTTTCGGTTACAGACACCGAATCTCAATTATAATAAGATTTCACATGCGGTTTTGGAAGCGGAGAGAGAATTAGAATTTTCTCTGCAGCAGTAAACATTACTCACTGCTAGGCGAATTCATTCCATGAGGATGATTGATAAAAATAACACAGGATTATGTAAGATTAAACAAACAATGCCCAACAGACGGCGCTGCAAACTTCCGTTAGGTAACCATTTTGAGTTTCTTTAGGTAAGTTTTCAGTTAAATAAAATTTAAAAGTAAATTGAATATATACATATATATGTCATTCTTTCTTTCTTTCTTTCTTTCTTTCTTTCTTTTTTTCTCCCTCACTCACTTGACCTCCGTCACTCTCTCTCTCTCTCTCTCTCTCTCTCTCTCTCTCTCTCTCTCTCTCTCTCTCTTCTCTGTGTTCTATCTCAACCACATATTTTAATTATCCTTTCCACACTTTGTCTCCATATTTCTACCTCACTTCCAATCTGCTTTACGTACTCCCTCTCTCTCTCTCTCACTCTCTCTCTCTCTCTCTTCTCTATATATATATATATATATATATATATATATATATATATATCACACACACTTTACTAATAAATACAAAATGCACAATGTAAAACCTGGGCGCTGTGTAACAATGCTTCTTTCTTTCTTTCTTTCTTTCTTTCTTTCTTTTAGTGCTTTTTTATTGTCTTCTCTCTATCTGTATGTCTGTCTGACTCTGTGCCTGTCCGTCTGCCCGTTCTGCTCCTCTCTCTCTCTCTCTCTCTCTCTCTCTCTCTCTCTCTCTCTCTCTCTCTCTCTCTCTCTCTCAATGACACTCTCACACACACCACTCTATCAGTGTCTGTCTCTGTTTCTCTCTCTCTCGTATTCTCTCTCTCTCTTTCTCTGTGTCTATCTATCTATCTATCAGTCTCTGTCTCTCCCTGTGTTTCACACGCACCCCCCTCTCTCTCTCTGTCTCTCTCTCTGTCTCTCTCTCTCTTTCTCTTAGTCTCTGTCTTTCTCTCTAAGCCGCTCTGTCTGTCTCTCTGTCTCTATCTATGTCTGTGTTTCACACGCACCCTCCCTCTCTCTCCCTTTCTATCTCTCTCTTTCTCTCTAGGTCTCTGTCTCTGTCTCTGTCTCTGTCTCTCTCTTTGTATATATATATATATATATTATATATATATATATATATATATATCTTTCTCTTAGTATCTGTCTTTCTCTCTAAGTCTCTCTGTCTCTGTCTCTGTCTGTCTATTTATCTCTCTCTCTCTCTCTCTCTCTCTCTCTCTCTCTCTTCTCTGTGTCTCTGTCTCTCTTTCTCTCTCTCTCTCTCTCTCTCTCTCTCTCTCTCTCTCTCTCTCTCTTTCTTTCTCTTAGTCTCTTTCTTTCTCTCTAAGTCGCTCTGTCTGTCTGTCTGTCTCTCTCTGATAACATGACGCTCTAAAACTATTCGTCACCCTTCCTACACTGTGAATCGAGACACGATTAAATTAAAAAGTCACTACTATTAATTCTGCTTGATTCTTGTACATTCCTCAAAAACCAAATTGGATATTATTTCCGTTAGATCCATCCATTAATAAGAATGAGGACAATTTGTAATTCAAACATTATTTTCAAAATTTGTTTAAATAAAAACCGAAATATGTTATGTCATTATTTTTAGCTAGATATTTTTATACAATATTTCCTTTGATTAATAAATACGATTTTGATATCCGCTAATAAAAGTATTTATTTACATTTTATAATTTTTAAAAATCCCTGAAAAAAAAACAAAAAAAAAAACAAGTAGACAATAGGAACTTTTATAAAATTCTTTAGAAAATATCTAACAATTTAGAAAAGAAAAAAGAAAAAAAGGATATATATTTTTTCTTATTTACGAGATCTAATTTCAATGTTTAAGATGCCCAATTACCAAAACCGAATTAGTTGCGATCTAGTTTTTATTTTACATATGTTCCGTCGTTAAATTATCTTTCCAAAAATGTAAAAATTATTTATATCCCCCCCCCAAAAAAAAGAAAAAAAGAATAAAAAAAGAAAAAATATCTTTGTACGGGGGATCAATGCGCGAAACAAAAACTAACGGAAAAAATTATTAGCCTTTTCAATTTAGTAAACATTTTCCTATTCTAATCTTTTGACCTACACATCCTTAGATTTGATTTAACCACAACGTCTTTATCAACTTCAAAGGAAACTCCTTTAATGATCGCCGCCACACAGTCTGCAATTGTAATATTTTACTACATCTGTGTGTGGGATACATTTATTTAATTATTTGTTGGCGCGTACTTAAGATTTCCGGTTGACTGCTTCTTTCTTTTATTTATTTATTTATCACTCTCTTGTCATAATGTAAACAACTTGTACAACCCCCATAGATGTCAGTGAACCGAAACAACCCCACTTCAGCATTGCTTTCCCATTGGTGAACACAAACGGTTGTTGTTGCTTTTTTTCTCTTTTTTTTGTTTATTTTCCCGTGTGTTGGATTATTTTGGTATATATATATATTTAACCATTACTGAACTCGGGACGACGAGTCCATTTCCCATGACTTTAACCATTACACCACGCGCTTCCATTTTTTGATATATAAGCCCTGCTGCAATCCACCACTTATATTTATAGACTAAGCGAGGTCATGTGGTTTAAACCTCATCCAATCAGCAGCTCGATCACATGGTTGGTTAACTGCTTAATCGGCTGATAGTGACAGACGTCCATTTGCACTCATTGAAGAACAAGACTCTAAGACTTTATTGATTAGTGTCACATTGGGATATTGATCTTGCTATGACAAATCAGAAATCTTCAATAACTTAAAATTGGTTGACTTTAAGCCTTTTTTTATTTTTTAATAAACCAATTTTTAGGAGTAGGGAAGTTCTAGAACTCCATTTACAGACAAAAATAGGTTACAAAATGTCGCCAATTTTCGCAACCCTCTCAAATTTTGTGAGTTAAAAATCGACATGACTCTGTCAATTTTTGGAATTGGAAGCACAAATTTTGGGGATTGGCTAAATTTATAATCGTCCACACTTGGAGAGAATTTCAGAATAATTAAAGGGGGTGAGTGACATGGCCTGAATGATTTGACATGGAATTACCCTGCATTTAACATAGCATTTGAATCTTAATTAATTTTTAAAGTATATATATTGCTGTGACGTAAGTAGTGACGGAGTTTCGGTTACAGAAAAATAGTCAGTGAATCTTCATTATATATACTAGCAAATATATGCACCCTCCGGGTGCAAGTATTTAAGTTTTGATATATTAAAATATCATATTAAATTAGAAAGGCTAATGAAACTGACTAAGAATGCAGATAAAAAGATCTGCAACAGAGGGGGTATAATCGAAAAATAGAACAACTTTGAAACTAACTATTCCATCATTTTCCATTACTCCCCTCTTTCATTGGTAAATTTTCCTAATTTAACTATTTAGTTAAAATAGGAAGTAAAGGATAATATTACAGTTATTTCTTCTTGTAAATAAATTTCTTTTAAGATTTATCCACGAGATTTTTGTTTATATTTCTTAAGATAAAACCAAACAATTAGAAATCAATAATACCAAGCACATATTTATTAAAATCAAATTTTAAATATCAATATGCAAATTAGCCTTCTCGTTCAAACTGTAAACCGCTATTTTGTTGTATATATAAATACAATTGCATGTTATTAGTACGTACATATGGTCAACAGTATTAATAATGTAAAACAATTTTTATTAATAACTGAAGGTTTAAAAAAATGAAATCATGGAGAATTTGACGTAAATAATTAAGGGAATTCTGACTTGAGTAGTAATATAGTTTCGGTTACAGACAGAAAAACACACAATCTCCATTATAATAAGATATACATATATATATCCAACTATTCTCCCTCCAGGATAAATAGTAGGGACAGACTGGGCCCTTTAACATTGGTTAGGGAATCAATATAGGAGAAGAAAAACCCAGAATTCAAACCTGTTAAACGCCTCACTCGTGAGGAGGGGTTAATAAATTAATAAATTAAGCTATCGCTTAAACGACAAAGAAAAGTCGCTCTGTCTGTGTACGGTTGGACACAAAAAAATGTCGTTCAGTGCGTGTTATATGATTGTGTAAACAATAGTGGTAATCAAAAATAAAGTGTCTAAAATCAAACAAGTTGTGCGCGTGCGCAGAACCGTTGCGCGTGCGCATATAAAAGGACGAAGGAAAAAAAAGGGGTATAGGGCTTAATGCATAGAATGCGGCTATTAAGTAAGGACCATTTAAGAGAAATGACCGACTGCACTGTAATCATTCTTACTTTGAATGAGAAGAAAGCTTAATGAAATGAAAGAGATCCATGCTTCATGGACTATTGCAAAAGACACGAAAAAAAAAAAGGAAAAAGATATGAAGCTTTTTTTTAATAGAATGATTGAAATAAGTCAGAGAGTGAACAATCTCTGTATCAAATTAAGCAACAAGAAAGTAAGCGCGTGGTGTAATGGTTAAAGTCATGGAAAATGGACTCGTCGCCCCGAGTTCAAATCCTGGACGTGGTCTAATTACATTTCACTTAGCACTAATACCCTTGGGAAATGTATGAATCCTACTCTCCATCCATCAATAGGTTAACAGTAGGGCAGACTGTGCTCTTTAGCCATGGTTAGGCAACCGGTCTAGGAAAAGGAAAACTCTGAATTCAAACCTGTTAAACTCCGCTTAAGAAATTGACCTTGTGTCACATCCTACTCGTGCCGAGGGGTTGGTAAATACTGATGCACACCACCAGAACCCAAATTCTGTTTTTATAGAGGGTTTTAGCAAGGGTTTAATTCCTCACGAGCCATCATTTAACTCTGTACCGAAATTAGAAAAGAACCCTGACCCGTTAGGTCACCTATTCAGTTCTGGGTAGATCAGTTTGTTTGGTTTGGTTTATGTTACGGCATATTAACCTTAGTGGGTCATTCAATGCCGATAAAGTTTTGAAATTAATTCCTTCTTAATGGATAATTATTTTCTTTATAAAATCATGTTTTTCTATTTAACCCATAGATAGGACCCTAAATGGTAATACCACTCCTGTTCAGAGTGTACCTGGAAGCAATGGTGTTGAAGGGGTGCTCCACATTCTCCAAACCTCAAGAACTGGAACGTCACCATAAGATAGAGTTTAACGTCATTCCCATGACATGAAGACCTTCAACCACCGCCTTCTAGCACTCATATGATAAACAAGGGTTGGGTCTTGTCATAAGGGCAATAGGGATGGGGCAATCATATAGGTACTAGGGCTTGACATAACCAGCTGATCGATCATAGGGGGCATCTCCGACCACCCGTCTAACTTAAGTAAGGGTCCAAGTGGAGAGTTGCATGTTATGGACTGCTTATCCACCAAGATTCCGTCCTAAAGCATCACGGGTCTCCACCCACGGTCAACAGGTGTAGAGGTGCAATCGGTGTATTCTAAAGCCCCACTGACAGGGCTCTGATACACGGACGAAGAAAAATACAGGAAAGGTTTAATGCGTAGAATGCAGCTATTAGGTGCGGGTCATCCAGGGGAAATAACTGTGATCATTCTTACTTTGAAAGGGAAGAAAGCCCAATAAAATGAAAGAGATCCACGCTTCATGGATTCTTGCAAAAGACATGAAAGAAAAAAAGGAAAAACCCATATGAAGCTCTTTATACACCAAGATCATAGAATTATTGAAATAAATCAGAGAGTAAAAAATCAAATCAATCAACACGAACAGAAGGTTTTAGCTAGGGTTTAATTCTTCCCGAACAATCATTCAACTCTGTACAGAAAGTAGAAAAAAAAAGTCATGGGAAATGGGCTCGTCGCCCAGAGTTCAAATCCTGGATGTGGTAATTGCATTTCACCTAGCGCTAATACCCTTGGGAAAGGTATGAATCCTACTCTCCCTCCAGCTATGGATAAATAGTAGGGTAGACTCTGAATGCTGCACCGAGGACCTGCCGGGAGCTATGACAGATAGGAACGGTTGGTGATGAGAAGCAATGACAAACTCATAAGTGACGTTCTCCAGTGAAACCTGCACATGGACACGCCAGTGTGGACTTTCCAACAAGGACCTACATAGACCAGCTCTGTACAGATTCTGAATACTGCACCGAGGACCTGCCGGGAGCTATGACAGATAGGGACGGTTGGCGAGAGTTTGTCACGGGTATCCTTGCTGCCAATATTGGTTTTAGAAGCGAATTGACTTTTTTGAATAAAATATTAGAACTTTATTCAAGACATGCTGGACACTGCTGGAGAAGCAAGGTTTAACTCATAAGTCTTCTATTTAAAATATTAAATAAAAGAATCCACGCTGTTATCATTTAAATTCTTTTCTTTAATAATCTTCACAGATAGAAATGAAACTATTGATTGCTGGGTAGTTAATTGAGATCTGGAAAAAAAATGAGTTTACAAAGCGAATTGAATTCAAAAAATAAACACGGTCGAAGAAATTTTTACGAAAATATTAAAATCATTTTGCTAAAATTTGCAATTAAGTCAAAAACTGACCTATCTCTTACTTCACATTTTCCTACCACTTTCCTTCTCTATCTCTCTCTCTGTCTCTGTCTCTCTCCCTGTCTCTCTCTCCCTCTCTCTCTCTCTCTCTCTCTCTCTCTATATATATATATATATATATATATATAATCACATCCCTACTTTTCCACATAGTCACCATTTCTCTCAATAGCAATATTCTACCTTCGAATGTGAACATGTTTCCCTGTCCCATAGAAAATCTTGACAGTTATTTGAGCCACTTCTTCCCTACAGATTTCACTTCCTCGTCACTAGAATAACGTTTACCTCTCAAACTCTCTTTCAAGAAACCGAAGTGATGATATTCTAAAGGGGCTAAATCTAGTGAATATGGAGGATGCGGTAAAGTTGTCGAATCGAATGAGGCGATTTTCTCCCTTGTCCTGATGCAAATCTAACTCAGTTTTTCATACACAGCGTTAATAGATTCGATTTATTTTATGTATTAATTATTTTTACTATAAATTAAATACTCCTTGATAAACTTACGCAATTCTTGAAGTTGTGATGTAAGCAGTGAGGTAGTTTCGGTTACAAATAGACAAAAGGACAGATACCGAATTTCCATTATATAAACATGACATAAAAATATAGGAAAAATACTGAATCGAGTAACGTCATTTTCTGAACGACAGACCATTTAGTAAAAGACCGGAACCACACAGCAACGGATTAGAGAAATACAATTCTTGGAATTCGTTTTTTTATTTCTCCTTTTTGGCGTTTTTTCTTTCTTTCTGCGGTTGCGAATATAAATCTGTTCCACGGCCTAAATGAAATATTCATTGATAAACTTACGCAATTCCCGAGGTTGTCATGTAAACCGTGATGTAATTTCGGTTACAGACAGACACCGAATTTCCATTATATAAACATGCTTCAAATGGTAGAAAATACTGAATCGAGTAACGTCATTTTCTAAACGACAGACCATTTAGTAAAAGACCGGAATCACACGGCAACGGATTAGAGAAATACAATTCTTGGAATCCTTATTTTTATTTTGGCTTTTTGGCTTCTTTCTGTAATTGCAAATATAATTCTTTCTTTGATATTTATTGGTTTTCTTTCTTAGGTACTGTCAAGTCTCGATAGTAACTTGATGGCTTTGTTTTAAGGCGAATCTAATTCAGTTTTATATAGACATATTTAATAGATAAGATTTATTCTATATCTTATTATAATAGAGATTGTGTGTTTGTATGTCTGTAAGCGAAACTATATCACTACTCAAGTCATAATTCCTTTAGATATTTACGTCACATTCTCGATGATGTTATTTCTATTTAAACCTCATCTATTAATAAAATCGTTTTACATAATTAATAATGTTGGTCCTATCTACATGATATTTTCCACGTACCCCACTTGTACGGGTCAGGCACAAGGCCCTATTTATGTGGGACCACCCACAAGCCGAGACGCATGGGGTGGCGGGTGAAAAATTGCGTCGATCCCGTCGGCATTCACCCTCAAGGGGGCGCCTCAGGCACTGGGCAATAAACCCAGCCCTGCCCCTTTAAATCAAGGGGGCAGGTGTTGCCTGGTGGAATAGCCCCCTGGGATCGACGCCGTTAATTATATCAATGGTCCAGAGGCCGAAGCCACTGTTGACCATATCAACATAGTATTTACCGCGTACCCCACTTGTACGGGTCAGGCACAAAGTCCCTATTTATGTGGGACCACCCACAAGCCGAGACGCATGGGGTGGCGGGTGAAAAATTGCGTCGATCCCGTCGGCATTCACCCTCAAGGGGGCGCCTCAGGCACTGGGCAATAAACCCAGCTCTGCCCCTTTAAATCAAGGGGGCAGGTGTTGCCTGGTGGGATAGCCCCCTGGGATCGACGCCGTTAATTATATCAATGGTCCAGAGGCCGAAGCCACTGTTGACCATATCTACATTCTAATAACTAGCAATTGTATTTATATATACAACAAAATAGCAGTTTACAGTGTGAACGGGAAGGCTAATTTGCATATTGATATTAAAAATTTGATTTTAATAAATATGTGCTTGTTATTATTTCTTTCTAATTGTTTGGTTTCATCATGGTGAATATGTGCAAAAGTCTCGGGGATAAATCTCAAAAGGAATCCATTAACAAAAAGAAATAACTGCAATTTCATTCATTACTTCCTAATTTAAATAAATAGTTAAATTAGGAAGAATTAGCAATGAAACACGGGATTGATAGAAAATGATGGAAGAGTTAGTTTCAAAGTGGTTCTATGTTTCGATAATATTCCCTTTGTTTTTTATCATTTTATCTGCATTCTTATTTAGTTTCATTTGTGTTTCTAATGAAATATATTTTATTACATCAAAACTTAAATACTTGCACCCAGAGGGTGCATATATTTGCTAGTAATAATAATTTAACTGTAAATGAAATATTCATTGATAAATTTACGCAATTCCTGAGGTTGTGATGTAAACAGTGGTGTAGTTTCAGTAACAGACAGACACCGAATTTCCATTATATAAACATGCTTCAAATGGCAGAAAATACTGGATCGGATAAAGTCATTTTCTGAACGACAGACCATTTAGTAAAAGACTGGAATCACACAGCAACGGATTAGAGAAATACATTTCTTGGAATTCGTTTTTTTATTTCTCCTTTTTGGCGTTTTTTCTTTCTTTCTGCGGTTGCGAATATAAATCTGTTCCACGGCCTAAATGAAATATTCATTGATAAACTTACGCAATTCCCGAGGTTGTCATGTAAACAGTGATGTAATTTCGGTTACAGACAGACACCGAATTTCCATTATATAAACATGCTTCAAATGGTAGAAAATACTGAATCGGATAAAGTCATTTTCTAAACGACAGACCATTTAGTAAAAGACCGGAACCACACAGCAACGGATTATAAAAATATATTTCTTCGAATCCGTATTTTTATTTGTGCTTTTTGGCGTTTTTTTTCTGTTTTTTCTGCAGTTGCGAATATAATTCTTTCTTTAATGTTTATTGGTTTCGTTCTTTAATGAATTATATCCCTTAATCAGAAAAATCAATACCAAATATGGTGTGTCCCTTAGTTAGAAGGTTATTAATGTGTATGGAAGATTTCGAATCTGAATGACCTCTCTTTTTAGAGTTATAAGTCAACACGTACATACCAAACTTTATTTTATATATATATATAGATGATTTGACTGTAAAGGAAATACTTATTGGTAAACTTGCGCAATTCCCGAGGTTGTGATGTAAATAATTTCAGTTACAGACAGACACCGAATTTCCATTATATAAACATGCTTCAAATGGTAGAAAATGTACTGAATCGGATAAAGTCATTTTCTGAACGACAGACCATTTAGTAAAAGACCGGAACCACACAGCAACGGATTAGAAAAATACAATTCTTGGAATCCGTATTTTTATTTGTGCTTTTTGGGGGTTTTTTTTTCTGTTTTTTCAGCAGTTGCGAATATAATTCTTTCTTTGATATTTATTGGTTTCCTTCTTAGGCACTGTCAAGTCTTGATAGTAGTTCGATATCTGTGGCCTCCAAGAAAAAAAAACATGCAGTTCTATTGATTGGCACCGCTCCCGCCAATTCATACATCAAGTGTCACTCTAAGAATAATTCACAATTCTCTTTTGCCGGGTACTTGGCCGGTTGGTGTGACATCTTAAGTGCCATTGGATTGTAATTCCACAACGATCGACCCACGTCCAATTCTCTGCAAAAATCTGGTTCCTATTCTTCAGGGATCATTCTGTCAGACACAAATGAGAATTTGGTTTATAATCCGGTCTTAGGAATATTCTGGATTCTCGAAGACTCAATCTTCTTTTATTCCTGACTTTTTTTTTGTATTTGGTTGGTTGGTTTAGAATGTAAAAACAACCAAGTGGTACTAGGTTGGTTTGGTTTGGTTTTATTTTACGGCATATCAACCACGGTGTGTTTATTTAATGCCGACAAAGTTATGAAAGAAATTCCTTCGTAATGCATAATACAATTTTGTTTATAAACTCGTGTTTTTCTATTTAACCCATAGATGGGACCCTAACAGGTGTAGGAATCAAAGTGATAATACTTGCAGATACAAACTCCGACAAAGGTTGATAGACAAAACATTTTATATACAGCACAAGAATTAACAGGGTACATAATACATAGAGGTGTACATAAACATACATACAAAAGTAGAGATAAAGACACATTCATGAATGGTAAAAAGATAAACATAAAAGCCACAGACATGAGACTAGGAATATTCCATGCTGTGTGAATTACTTACAGTAATGTAAGGGGGGCCAAGTCCCAACAAGAGGGGGTTAGACCAGAGTCTAACCCATAGTGGTGCCTCGTGGGTCGAGCAACCGGAAAAGATGAAGAGACGTTCAAACCAGCCGCTTAAATATAAACGGCCCCTAGCGGGAACCAGCGAACTAAACGGGCAGACAACTCTCCAGGCAAATACGAAAGTAGCGCCACACAGGTATTACCACTCCGGGTCAAGGTGGACCAGGGAGCAATGGTTATGAAGGGGTGCTCCACATTCCCCAAACCTCCAAAACTGGAACCTCACCATCAGATAGAGTTTAACGTCATTCCCAGGAGATGTAGACCCCCAGTCACCGCCTTCTAGCACCAATATGATAAAGAGGGGTTGGGGCTTGCCATAAGGGAAATAGGGTTGGGAAAATCATATAGGTGCTAGGGCTTGACGTGACCAGCCGATTGATCGGATGCGGCCTCTCCCACCGCCAGTAAGTAGTACTAGTGGTAGAATTATTGTTGCAGATTGACTGTTTGTTTTGCGCGGGAAGTCGAAAAGACAAAGGAAAATTGAACTGAGAAGACAATGTCTAGGGTAGACAGAGGGTCTGGTGTGACAAAGGACTCACCTGGACAAACGCGAATTTGAACAAAGAGAAAGGACTTCCGGTCAAGGAACAAAAGAATGTGTGGGCGGTCGTCAATACTTAAGCGGTTATCAGGGCAGCCCAGAAGGACACCCCAGAGAGACGGCGAACAGAGCAGTCAAGGTGAGAGACAGGACGCACCATCGCAGCCAGCGTCAGTGAGGTTCGGCCACCCCTCTTTGCTTCAGATCCTAATAGTAACGGCAGTAGTAGTTTCCATTGTCAAACGCCGTCACCCGCACACTCGCCATAAGGGGATGTTTGAATAAACGTTAAAAGTCTTACTACTACATATGTCTACGTGTGAATCCTTATACTCCATTACTAACACATACGACCCAGCAACAGTATATAACATGTACGATTTTGTGGCCTGAGTCGAGCCCTATGCAACATTATTATCTATACTAAAATACTTTCCACTATTCGGTGTGAATACGATTTCCCCGGTCTCTAATAATCCAAGCTCTTATATACTATCGGAAGATATAAGTTATTTAGTTTATTGCTTCCATCACTTAAGTGACAGTCCAATTCAACGGTGGGACAACTCTTTGCTTAATCTATGACGAAGACATTTTGTTTGATTCATTCGTGTTGGGTTTCAAGTTTGTTTTTTAAATAAAATTGGGATCAGGTAACCAATAAGCACCACGGCTGTGAGCCATTTTTTTAAAGCCATTTTTGCTTTTCACTGTCAACTGTCGGTAGTTTGTTAACAGACAAATTTTCTACATTTGAATTTCACTTTAAGATTTTTTTGCAAAGATAGTTCATGTTTATTAACAAACCAAAGAGACGTTTTTATATTTTTTGAATTCTGGATTCTCGCAGACTCAATTTCCTTTTCTTCTTTTATTTTCATTTGGTTGGTTAAAAAACAACAACAACTAAGTAGTAGTGAGTCAGAAAGTAATGCCATCAAAATGAAGCTCGTCCTCTGTGGATCACATCCATAATTCTACACATAGGTGAGACAAAAAGTAATGCCATTTTGTTTAGGACAAGTATAATTACCAACACAGGAACCTGTATTATATATCAAAATGAAGCCGGTTCTGAGTGGATCACATCCCAACTTCTCCACACCGTTTCTCTAAATAGCCAATGTTCCACCTGTGGATCACATCCCTATTTCTCCACATAAGTGAATCAAAAAGTAATGCCATTTTGTTTTGGACAAGTATAAGGAACATGTATTTTACATCAAAATGAAGCTGGTTCTCTGTAGATCACATCCCCACTACTCCACATAGTCACCGTTTCTCTAAATAGCCAATGTTCCACCTTCGAATGAGAGCATATATCCCTGCTCCGTAAAATTATGTTGACTGTTCTTTGTGCCATTTCTTCACGACAGATTTCACTTTCTCGTCACTGGAATAATGTTTACCTCTCAAACCCTCTTTCATGGGTCCAAAGAGATGATAGCCTGAAGGCCGAGGAACTCGTATTCACAGAAAATACTGGAAAGCATTTTAGTGTATATACTAATACAATGCTCGACCACACAAAGCATCAGGACAAGCGAGAAAATCGCCTCTTTGGATAGAAAACTTTACCGCAGCCTCCATACTCACCAGATTTAGCGCCTTCAGACTATTATCTCTTCGGTCCCGTGAAAGAGAATTTGAGAGACAAACATTATTCCATTGACGAGGAAGTGAAATCTGTACTGGAGAAGTGGCTCAAAGAATAGTCAACATAATTTTAGGTGGCAGGGATACATGCTCTCATTCGAAGGTGGAATATTGCTAATGAGAGAAACGGTAACTGTATGATACATGTTTCTGTGTTTGTAATTATACCTGCCCTAAACAAAATGGCATTACTTTTTGACACACCTATGTGGAGAAGTAAAGATGTGATTCACACATCTAAAAAACAAGAGGTGATGAGTACAAACGAATTTCAAATCTGAATTCAGCACCCCCCAAATTAGGTTAAAACAGCTTGCCTCAATTTCTTTGTAAACCAGTGTTATTAGGGCTATTTTAATTTTGACATTGCTGGCCATCCATAGCAACAAAAAGTATCCCTGGTGCGCTCCTATGAATTTTCGCTCTTGAATACACAATATACCCGTTTACAAATGAATAACATTTTAATATTGAATAAACCATAATAAAAGAAAAACATTCGATACATTCAAGTAGCAATCTTAAGATGCCTTTACGGCTTAGAAATATAGATTAAGATTAACTGGAAAGTTAAAATATTTATTCCGCCCATCCACGTGTGTTTTCATGAGTAGGTGTGTGGTTTTCTGTGTGAGAGAGATAAATATAGAGAGACAGAAAGATATATATTGAAAGCATATAAAGAAAAGAAAATGTTGAATGGATGAAATTGATTTAATTTGAGTTACCGACACGTGTTTCGGTCAGGCGTTTGTTCATGTACACATGTATTCTATCTATTATTTTAAGTATAAAATAAAATGATAATAATAGAAAATTATAAAATATTTTAGTATACAAAGAAAAACGGCCTTCTTTAAAACTTATCGGCCGAAACGTTGTACAAATAACAATGAAGATGAGGACAATAGTCCGAATAACGCAGATAATACTAATCTTCAAGCCTCATCTCAAACATTCAGAGAAATCATGAAATGTGTTCTTAATTGTACTTGTGCATTATTTGAAATGAACTTAATTGTTATTAAGAACACATTTTATGATATTTTCATGTTAAAACATGCAGTTGTATTGATTACGGTGAAATGAAAATGACCAACCCAAACAGACGGCTTCCTCAAAGTGAAACAAACAAGAAGAGGTTACTCTCATTTATGTAGCTAATGTTCAGATTACCGAAATGACTGCTATAGTTGAATTTTTTGGACCAAGTAACCAATAAGCACCCCAAATCATCAACCTAATGAAAGGTTCATATTTTAACTCGTCACCTGTAACGTCCACTTCCAAATTTTTGTAAACAAATTATTTTAATTAGAAGTTTATGGAGATGTTGAACTCACAATAAATTGAATAAATAGATGGTTGGTACACATAAAACTGTTTTAAAATTCAAATATCAGACATTTCACGTTTTTCTTTGTATACTAATATACTTTATAATTTTCTATATACAGAGTATTTTAAAGTGTTCGAAAAAAAGAATTTAAAAAAAAAAATATTTGATAGGCTTTTTTCAGTCGGTAGAACGTTCAGCTAGAAATCACAAGGTTCCTAGTTTGATATCGGCCCTCGCCAACTCAGCCTATGAGTAGCACAGGGATCTCTGCGGTAACGTAAGGAACTGATGGTTGGTGTGGCGCTACGCTCCAGACGCAAAAACAATTTCCTTTGTCTAGCGCTAGTGAAAAGGGGACCCACTCCCTCGCTGATTGGCTGATACCGACTTTAGGTCACCCCGACGGTTTTACTTAATTACAGTTGGAGAAAATGGAGTGATGTTTGATGACAGGGAATAAATAATTTCCGGTGAAAAGTGACATTTGAAAAAAAGCGGGAATTTTTAATTTCTTATGTATACATATCCACACATACCCACGTACATATACATGTATATATCTACATACACTTTCATATAGATATACGCACACACATAATGGCAGCAAACTCGTGTTCGAGTATTGCCATTGATTGATATTGAGGGGGGGGGGGAATAAATGGAGCGAAATAGACCTTCGAATCAACAAGCTCCCACCGAGGGGGAACCAAAAAACAAGCGAGTTCTCCGTCTTCTCACAAGCCAGACCCTCTGTTGGTCAACACATTCTTCGTCTTCATCTAGCAGCTGGAAAATCCGTCGTCGTAGTCGAAATAATCTTTAACAGTTCAAAATCGCAATTCCTATTTAGTTTTGTTTCTGTTGGACTAAAATCTATTTCTTTACTGGGTCGTTCTCAAAGCACTTCAGCGCTCGACTCAATTGTTATTTATGGAAAATAGTTATCCAAACATCCGGGCACATCAGTCGAACCTCGCATCCGTCCAGTGCCCAAATTGCATTTGTTTTTGCATGCGGGAGGACGCGAGTTCGATCCCCGGCAGCTAAGATAATGTCTTGCTCCCTTTCCTTTCTCGTTCTCTGTCACAATTGATAAAAATAAAGTTCAAAAGTTTAATGAGTACAACAGCGAGCTTCAAAAAGTTCAACAAGTTCAACGGTGAGCTATGTGAATGTGGCTTTTTAGTCCAGCTAAAGTCTTGCACATCTTTCCACATTCACAAGTTATTCCAGGAAGTATTCCAGGGTATTTTATTGGTCTATTTCGGCGATGCACAGTTTGGTGAGTCATCAGGCCAGCTCTGCTAAGTTACACGGCCTTCCGCACGGTTAACATAGTAGACTGATTTGAAGCCCTTGCTTGTCTACTGCTTTATGAACGTTCCCCTTGCGAACATCTCGTTTCAACCGTTTTATGTTAAATGCTATTGGTCTCAAATATACAGTTATTTCTTGACGGACTCGGGAACCCTCTTGTTGTAATCAGGAACCTTCTTGTCGTAATCGGGAGCCATCACAGAAATTTGAACCTAACCTTTTCTTCATACTTATGATCAAGAACCAAGGAAATCTTATGAATTATTTCTTAGCCCTAATAATATACCTTTCTGAACTGTTCTTCGAAAACCTTCGTTTATCTATAGGTTTTCCCTAGACTCGAAATCGGTCTTTTTGAAAAAAAATCTTTTTAGGCGCGAACGCTTCTGATTGGTTGAAAATTATCATTTTTAATATTTCTATTTTTGCTTTCTACCTGCGCTGATCCTATGCGCAAATTGATTATTTTCGTCATTCTATTTCTGCTCTTAAAGCAATATCTTCTTTTCAACCACCACAACGGTTTAGAAACATTAAAATTAACTGGAAAAGTAAAACACGCAACCCATGCATCCATCTGAGTAGGTGTGTGGTTTTCTGTGTGAGAGAGATAGAGATAGATATAAACAAATAGAAAGAGACAGAGACAGAAAGAAAGAGATTGTGGACATGCATATGTAATCACGATAACACGGCAAGATCAACAACGTATGCTGTCCTTGGGGTCAAGTATGTTTTCAGGGTTTAAGGTATATTATTAGGGGTAAGGAATAATTCATAAGATTTCATTGGCTCTTGATCATAAGTATGGTAGAATAAAACAAATAAAAACTCTCTGCCAGATTAGAAAATAAATAAATAAATCAATCAATATATATATATATATATTATATATGTGTGTGTGTGTGTGTATATATATGTATATCTATATATTATGCATATATATTATGTATATATGTATATATTTATGTATACATACACACACACAGTGAGACATGTATGTATATACATATATATAATTTCAATAAGAAAACGTCAATTGGCTGTTATTAATACACACACACACACACACACACACACACATATATATATATATATATATATATATATAGTATTATAATAATGTGGAAAAGATGGCAAAAAGCCATTCCAAACAAACCGTGTTTACAACTTATCATATCGTCGTGTAATAAAAGTCACTAGAAGAGGAATATTAACCTACTCTAAACAAATCGTAAAATCTAAGAAGTCCGTTTGGTGAAGGGGTTATGTTATCGGCCTGTCAGCTTGGCAGTCCGCTTTCAAATCACGCACAGGGCGGTCTTCCGATCTATAGCTCTGCTGATGAGGCCTAATAGGCCGAAATGTACATACAGAGATTGATTTTTCTCGATTTGTTTAGCCATACATTTAAATAGGTATTCCCGCCTAATTCATTATTAATTAATTAATTTTCAAAATTACGTACGACTCTAATTAAGCACTTAGTCTCCCAAAAATTGTCGGCAAAAAGCCATTCCAAACAAACCGTGTTTACATATATATATATATATATATATATATATATCAGCGAGGGAGTCTATCCCCTTTTCAATAGCGCTAGACCAAGGAGATTGTTTTTTAGCATCTGAGGTGGAGCGGCACACCAACCATCAGCTCCTTACTTTACCACACAGATCACTGTGCTACTCATACGCTGAGTTAGCGAGGGTCGGTATCGAACTAGGAACCTTGTGGTTTCTAGCCGAACGCTCTATCGACTGAGCTAACCCGAAGGGGTAAGACTCCCCAAATGGGGCCATCTGTTGGCTGTGGGGGACGACTTAGATGCTTAAGGATAGAACCAAGGTTGTTGAGCAGTCCATGACATGCAATACTCCACTTTGGTCCTTAGATTAGACGGCCCGTATGAGAGACAGCCTCCGATCAATCGGCTGGTCACGTCAAGCCATAGCACTTATATGATTGCTCCAACCCTCTTGACCTTAGAACAAGCCCCAACCCTTTTTATCATATGGGTGCTAGAAGGCGCTGTGAGGGTCTTCATATTTCTGCGAAGAACGTTAAACTCTATCTGATGTTGAGGTTGCAGGTTTTAGGTTTGGGGAATGTGGACTGCCCCTTCATCACCATTGCTCCCTGGTCCACTCTGACCCAGAGTGGTAGGACCTGTTCGTACCCCATCTATATGTTAAATAGTAAAATGTGTTTATAAAGAAAATTGAGTATACCATTAAGAATGAATTTATTTCAAAACTTTGTCGGCATTAAATAACCCACAGAGGTTGATAATACCGTAAAACAACCAAATCAAACCAAACCAACAATTTTAATTTTAATTAATTTAACTTACACGTGTTTCGGTCAAGAGTTTTATCCATGTGTACATTATTCTATCTATTATTATTTCTAAATACAAAAATCACACATCTTATTATAATGGAGATTGTGTGTTTTTCTGTCTGTAACCGAAACTATATTACTACTCATGTCACAATTTCCTTAGTTATTAACGACACATTCTCCATGATTCTATTTCGTATTTAAACCTCAATTAAATAACTAAGGAAATTGTGAACATGAGTAAGTATATACGTTTCGGTCAGCAGAAAACACACATCTCCATTATAATAAAGATGTGTGATTTTGTTATTTAGAATAATAATAGATAGAATAATGTAGCAGCATGGATAAATCTTGACGAACACGTGTAGAGTTAAATTAATTAAAATAAATTGTTTGGTTTGGTTTGATTTGGTTTGTTTTAGGTATATCAACCTCTGTAGGGTTATTTAATGCCGAAAGTTTTGAAATAAATTCATTCTAATGGATACTCAATTTTCTTTATAAACACATTTTTACTATTAACGATAATAGATGGGTAACGAACAGGTCCTACGCACTCTGGGTCAGAGTGAACCGCAGGAGCAATGGTGATGAGGGGGCAGTCCACATTCCCAAAACCTTTAAAACCTGCAACCTCAAACTCAGATAGAGTTTAACGTTCTTCGCAGAAAATATGAAGACCCTCAACAGCGCCTTCTAAGCAGCCCATATGACTAAAAAGGGTTGGGAGGCTTGTTCTAAGGTCAAGAGGGTTGGAGCAATCAATATAAGTGCTAGGGGCTTGACGTGATCGCAGCCGATTGATAAGAGGCTGTCTCTCTATACGGGCGGCGTCTAATCTAAGGACGCAAAGTGGAGTAATTGGCATGTCATGGACTGCTCAACAACCTTGGTTCTATCCTTAAGCATCTAAGCGTCCCACAGCCAACAGATGGCCCATTTGGGGGTCTTACCTTCGGGTAGCTCAGTGCGATAGAGCGTCTCGGCTAGAAACCACAAGGTTGCCTAGTTCGATAACCGACCGCTCCGCTAACTCAGGGCGTATGAGTAGTGCAACAGTGATCTGTGTGGTAAAGGTAAGGCAGCTGATGGTTGGTGTGCCGCTACCTCAGATGCTGACAATACAATCTCCTTGTCTAGGCTAATGAAAAAGGGGATAGACCCCTCGCTGATAATATATATATATATATTATATATATATACTGTAAACACGGTTTGTTTGGATGGCTTTTTGCCGAGCAAATTTTTTGGGAGAGCTAAGCTGCTTAATTAGAGTCGTACGTAATTTGAAAATTAATTAATTAATATGAAATTAGGCGGGAATACCTATTTAAAATGTATGGCTAAACAAATGCGAGAAAAATCAATTCTGTATGTACATTTCGGCTATTAGGCTCATTAGCAGAAGGCTATAGATCGGAGACCGCCTGTGGTGGATTTGAAAGGCGGACTGCAAGCTGACAGGCCGATAACATAACCCCTTTCACCAAACGGACTTCTTAGATTTTAGCGAATTTGTTTAAGAGTAGGTTATATTCCTGCTTCTAGTGACTTTTATTACACGACGATATGATAAGTTGTAACGCGGTTTGTTTGTGATGGGCCTTTTTGCCATCTTTTACCATTATTATAATCTTATATATATATGTATATATACTATATATGTGTGTGTGTGTGTGTGTGTGTGTGTGTGTGTATAAATAACAGCCAATTGACGTTTTCTTATTGAATTATATAATTATGTATATAACATACATGTCTCACTGTGTGGTGGGTGTATGTATCATAAATACTATAGCATAATACATAATATATATGCATGAATATATAGATAATAATATATATCACACAACCACCATATATATATATATATATATAATATATTGTTGATTTATTTATTTATTTTCTAAATCTGGCAGAGAGTTTTTATTTTGTTTTATTCCTTACCATACTTATGAAATCAAGAGCCAATGAAATCTTATGAAATTATTCCTTACCCCTAATAATAGTACCTTAAACCCGTGAAACATACTTGAGCGCCAAAGGAAGCATAGCGTTGTTGATCTGGCCGTGTTATCGTGATTAGCATATGCATGTCCACAATCCCTCTTTCTTTCTTGTCTCTGTCTCTTTCTATTTGTTTATATCTAATCTCTCTCTCTCTCAGCCGAAAACCACACACGCTTACTCAGATGGATGCATGGGTTGGCGTGTTTTACTTTCAAGTTAATTTTAATGTTTCGTAAACGCGTTGTGGTGGTTGAAAAAGAAGATATTGCTTTAAGCGCAGAATAGGGAATGACGAAAATAATCAATTTGCGGCATAAGGATCAGCGGGCAGGTGAGCAAAATAGAAATATTAAAATGATAATTTTCAAAACGCAGTCAGAAGGCGTTCGGCGCATAAAAGATTTTTTTTCAAAAAGACCGATTTCGAAGTCTAGGGAAAACCTTAGATAAAACGAAGGTTTTGAAGAACAGGTTCAGAAGGTATATTAATTAGGGCTGAAGAATATTCATAAGATTTCCTTGGTTCTTGATCTAAGTATGAAGAAAGGTTAGGTTCAAATTTTGGATAGGGCTCCCGGATTACGACAGAAGGTTCGCTGATTAGCAACAAGAGGGTTCCCGAGTCGGCGTCAAGAATAGACTGTATATTTGAGACGGCAATAGGCATTTAACATAAAAACCGGTTTGAAACGAGATGTTCGCAAGGGGAACGTTATAAAGCAGTAGACAGCAGAGGGTTAAAAATCAGTCTACTATGTTTAAACCGTGCGGCAAGGCCTGTAACTTAGCAGGGCTGGCCTGAATTGACGTCACCAAAGCTGTGCATGGCCGAAATTAGACCAATAAAATACCCTGGAATATCTGGAATAACTTGTGAATGTGGAAAGATTGTGCAAGACTTTAGGGCTGGACTAAAAAGCCACATTCACATAGCTCACCGTTGACTTGTTGAACTTTTTGAAGCTCTGCTGTTGTAACTCTTAAACTTTTGAGGTTTATTTTTATCAATGTGACAGAGAACGAGAAAGGAAAGGGAGCAAGAGCATTAATCTTAGGCTGGCCGGGGATCGAACTCGCGTCGCTCCCGCATGCAGAAAACAAATGCAATTTGGGCCTGGAGCGGTGCGAGGTTCGAACTGATGGTCCCGGATTGTTTGGATAACTATTTTCGCATAAATAACAACTTGAGTGAGCCGCTGAGTGCTTGTGAGAACGACCCAGTAAAGAAATAGATTTAGTCGCCAACAGAAACAAATACTAAGATAGGAATTGCGATTTTGAAGCTGTTCAAGATTATTTCGACTACGACGATGNGCTTTAACACAGTGCAATAGGCGCAAGGGAGAGAGCATTGGACGGGCTAAAGGAATGAAGCTTATGGTAAGGCAAGGAGGGTTAGAAGAATAAAGAGGATACATAGAGAGTTCAGGACACAAGAAAGAGAGTAAGGTGAAGGCATAGGAAGAAACAAAGGGAGATGTCAAGCGAGGTACGAGAGAGTAAAGAGGAATAAAGAGGCAAGGTGTATAGAGAAGTAGAGAGAGTCTGGAGAAGCAAGGGATGATGTATATAGGGAGCAGGGAATCAAAAGATAGAGAGCTTGGAAGAAGTAAGGTTTTAATCAGTGCTAAGGGGGAGGCGAAGGGGAGAAGCAGGAGGCAAGGGAGAGCAAGAGGCAAGGGAAGCAAGGGGCAATGGGAGGTAAGGTGAGCAAGGGAGATGGGCATAGTGATATAATGAGTAAGAATGTAACAAAGAGAGCAAAGGATTCAAACAAGATAGAGAAAGTGAGATGGAAGAAGCAGACAAGGGGAGTCATGAGAGGGGAGAAAAGAAAGTAGCAAGGGTGTAGTAGAGAGAGAGAGGGTAAGGCAATGGGAGAGTAAAGGAGAGCACGGAGAATTATAAGAGAGGCATGGAGAGTAATATAGAAGGTTAAAACAGTGGAGGGGGAGGCGAAAGAGGAGAGCTGAAGGAGGCAAGGGAGAAGCAAGGAGCAGGTGAGAGCAAGAGGCATGGGAGAGGTGTAAAGCGGTTGAGGCAAGGGAGAGCGTGATGAGTAGGAACAACAAAGGAGGATTGTCAAGGACAACAAAGAAGAAGATAAGTGATGTAAGCAAAGGGATGAGTTGGCAAGGAGAGCTTGAGAGAGAAAAGAAAGAGAGTTGTATGAAGGGAGAGGCTTCGGAAGACGTAAGGGAATTAGTAAAGGAGAGCAAGAAGAACAAAGAGGTTTGGAGAGTAAGGCTTGAACATGTGTCATAGGGGGGAGCAATTGGGCGTAGCAAGAGTGGCAGTGGGGGGAGTGGAAGGTAGGTCAAGGGAAACAAGAGAGAGATATGCGAGAGCAATGGAGGAAGGAATTTGAGAAAGGAGTTAATGGAAGTGTTAAATGGAGAGATAGGTGCCACAAGGGAGAGGCAGGTTTGAAGCAATTATCGCTAATCTAAATATGTTCTTCTGTGGATTTGTCATTTTTTTTTTTGTCTCGTATAATTTCAGTCAGCAAGGCAGGGGTCTCCTGTGATTGAGTTTAATGTATCTGTTAGGATTGAAATACACAAAGAATGGTCTGATATGTCAGTAGGTATTAAAGCGTAGCACCCCCATACTGAAACCAAAGCTTTGTAAAGATGCGTTGTGTAATTGGTTTTATGATCGTGGAACATGGACCTGGTCGGTCAACGTAGGTTCAAATTCTTGAACGAGGCTCCTTTGGCATTTCACATCTGCTCTAGATTCACCTTTTAAATAAAAGAACATGTAACGAATCTATCTCCTCCGCAGCTAAAGGGTAAATTAAGTATAAGGCAGTACCTGGGACTTTTACATACTTTGGCTGGGGTAACAGTTTAAGGGAGAAGATAATCAACACCCATGTGAGGTTCGGCTTGGTGGGTCGGCCTGCATAAAATGGTCATATAGTGTACGCTCCATAAGTGGGGTAGAGAAAGACAAAATACCTCATCGTATTCAATATCAGGGGCTACTTTTGACACAAATATAAACTCTATCATGATTTTCCATACCTTACATACCCATAATATTAATAGATTACTGTGGCATATTGTATTATGATCTTTGTTAGAAATAATAAGTAACTCTTAAAGGATAATTAATACAATTCTTGTATGGTATTGTGACGTTGTAAGCCGGTCGTGTTACATAATTTCATAGGTTAGTTTTATTATGAATATGGTAGTACTGTATGTATTATTGGATTTATTCTTGTTAATTTGAGGATCAGTTTTGGCGGCTTAGTGCTTTCTAATCATTTTGAGAAGTTGTAATTTATTCTGACTATGTTTGACAGGGCGGAATATTTTGGGTACTGTGAGTAAGCTACGTTCGGTACGCTAAAATAGCTATTTCGGGTTCCGATAAAATGAGACATACATCTTCCATTATCAATAGTAAGGGCGTTCTAGTTTTCACGATGGGATTTGTACAAAATGACGTAATCGCTTCTCTACATTTTGTTTTTTCTGAATTTTGGAGACCATCCACTTGCCACAAGCCGAACCGCGATCTAAAATGCCATGAAAATAAATAGAGATAGTTTAAAAGTAAAATATTAAAGATGACAGGCAGCAACTGGAAAAAATTTATATATAACAGCACGTTAGGCCACGACTACGACAAAAGGCATTTAATAAATCAGCTGTGTTGAGGGCCAAAATCTAAAACTGGGATTTTCCGTAGATTTATTCTATTGTATTAATGATTTTGAGATAATTTATGGTGATTTGGGCCCTATATTTTTTCGAGGCATGTGGAATTGAGACAAATTAAAATAATTTAAGTTTTTTCTTAAAATAACTAACTAGTTTTTATGAGTTTAGAATTGAGTAAACCAAAAGATTAATGAATAAATATTTAGTTTAGAAAATATTCTTTTAGGCTAACAATAGAAAAATGGGTCTAAATTTCGCAATTTGAAAATTGTAACAGAGAGATAAAGATTGGAACAACTGTTTTAGCAATCATTCGCGAATTTAACGTCATTAGAAAAACAGGCTGATAAATTTTGAATTTCCAATATTAATTTAACTTAATGATACGGTAGATCAATAAAAAAAGAAACTATAAAAAGGCCGATACGAGGCTGAAAACAACTACAGTGGGAGCTTTATGCTCTTACCGGAAGACTTTCGGCAGAGTTGGAGCTGATCGCTCCTAACTCGGAGACAGTTGGGAAAGGGACGCTCTTCCCACTCGACACAATGGGGAGATCAGACGGCTGTCGAAAAAAAACATAAAATATTGACGTCAACATTCAACAGGGTCGGTCTAACTTTTTTTTCGTTTCAACATATTTTCTCTCTCTCCTAACCTTCATACGAAACTACGTTTCAATCACAGATATACATTGTTTAATCAAACTATAAACAAACGTTGCCGAAACCAATATCCAATTATGCACCAAATGATAAACATATGAGACTTTACAACACAAACTATATTAACAAGACACTATACAGTCTGCAACCGTGAAAGAACAAAACTTAATACCGAATTGTAAAATTAATGTTATAAAGTTATTTATTGTATAAATTTTATCTCTCCTTTTTGTTTTTCTGTAACGGAAACTACCTTTCTGTAGTCCCCCTCATACATTAATTGTGGGGAGATCAAAACTCGGAAAATTCCTTTTCAACTACACACTTTTTCACCAGCAAAAAATTAACCGGGGGGTCTTCTTTCTCCACAAAAATTTTAATACTCATTGATAAATTAATACGAATTCCTGAGGTAAATTCTAAATTTTCACAAGGGATTTTGTTAACAAATCGAACAATCGCATATTACTATGTCATATGTCTAATCTCAATTTGGAGACCCAACCCGAATTAAACAGGAATGAAATTAAAATAGAATAAGAAGTACCGAGGTTTGAAGAATAAAATCAAGAAACAAAAAATAGACAAAAACAAAAGATGAGGACAATAGTCCGAATAATCCAAATAATATTATATCAAAAAAAGGGATTAAATGGGTGTGTTAAAAAATCTAACTTGGATTTTTATAGAGTATGGTTATAAAAAAAAATTCTAATATCTTAGTGTTATTGATAAACTTAAACCAATTCTTAGGGGGTATTGGTTTACGTAAGCAGTAATTTCGGTTACAACAACGGACGACAACTGAATCAGCCAATCTGTAAAGAAGAGACAGGCAATAAAAGCCAATTTCTTTTTTTATAAAGGGGGTGTACAAAATTTCACAGAGGGATATTTGACGAAAGTGATTGAAATAGGCCCACTTTGATATCTGAACCGTCTTACTGCGAGTGTCATTTTTTATACCTAATTTGGAGCTCAACCTCGATTTAAAAGAATAAATAAAAAATAAGATAACAAAAATGCAAAAATAAGGTTTTGCAGGAAGAAAAAAATGAACAACGTACAAAAACAAACAAGGTGGAATAATGAGCTGTGTTGGGGACAAAATCCTAATTTTCTTTTCCTTATAACAAACGGGAAATAAACTTATATTAGTCAACTCGCACGAGTTCAATAAATTCCCTGGGACTGGTATGCATTTCAATTGGCTAATACCTTGAGAAGGTAAATGAATTCCCCTGCTCTCTCTCACAGCTTATGGTAATAGTAGGGAAGTCTGGGCTCTTTAAAACCTTGGTTTGACACCGAAGTCCTAGGAGAAGGAATAACTAACTCTGAATTCAACGCTGTTTAAACTCGGCTTAATTTAAGAAATTGCCTTGTGTCGCCACACCCTGCTTGGTGCGGAGGGGTTGGTATATATATTATATAGTATTTAATTAAAATTATTCTAAATGTATTCATGATTTTGAGAATAAATTAATACTACTGTGAATTATAAATAATTCTATGAGTATTGTAAGGTTTAAGCAGTGAATAGGTTTCGGTTACAAGCGACAGGCAGTACCACCGGACTCTCCATTATGATAAGTGATATCACTTTCTTCTTTCTTTTCTGTCTTTTTCTTCTGCCTTTTCCTCTCTGACTTTCTTTCTTTCTTATTCTTATCTTTTTTTTCTTTGTCTTTCTTTTATCCCTTTTTTCTTTTTTGTTTTTTTTCTTTTTTTGTTTCTTTCCATTTGTTTTTCTTTTCTTTTTCTTTTTCTTTTCTTTTCGTTATTTCCTTTCTTTTTTTTTTTTTCTTTTTTTTTTTTTTTTTCTTTTCTTTCTTTTCTTTCTTTCTTTGTTTTTCCCTTTTTTCTTTTTCTTTTTGCTTTTTCACTTCTTTTCCTTTCTCTGTTTTCTTTTTCTTTTCCTTTCCTTTCTCTTTCTTTCTTCTTCTTTCTTTTTCTTCCTCTTTTTTTTTTTTCTATTTCTTTTTTTCTGCTGTTGGTCATTCCCTTTCTTTCTTTTGGCTTTTTTTTTTCTGTTTCTTTCTTTATCTTTCTTTTTTTTTTTCTTTTTCCATTTTTCTTTTCTTTCTTTCTGTCTTTCTGATTTCTTTTCTTTTCTTCTTTTCTTTTCTTTTCTTTTTTTCACTGTTGATCTTCTAATTCTCTTGTTTCTTTCTTCTTTTGTCTTTTTCTTCTTTTCTTCTTTCTTTTCCTTTATTTTTCTTTCTTTTCTCTTTTTTTCTTTCTTTTTCTTTTTTTCTTAGTTTCCTTCTATTTGGTTCTTTTCTTTCTTTCTTATCTCTGCTTACTTTCTTTTCTTATTCCTTTCTTTCTTTCTTTCCTTTTTTTCTTTCTTTCTGCTCTTCAGTTTCGTCTCTTCTCTTTTCTTTTTCTTCTTCTCTTTTCTTTGTTTCTTTCTTTTTGTCTTCTTTCTTCTTCTTTTCTTTTTTCTTTGTTCCTTCCTTCTTTTTCGTTCTTTTTTATTCTTTTCTTTGGCTTTCTTTCTTATCTTTCTTTTTATTTTTTTCTCTTCTTTTTCTTGTTTATTCTTTTCTTTTCTTCTCTGCTCAATTCTTTTCTTCCTTTCTTCTCTCTTCCCCCTCTCTCTTTCTCTTATTTGTTCTTTCTTCCTTCTTTGTTCTCTTTCATGTCTTCTTCCTTCTTCTTTCTTTCATTTTCTTTCATTTTTTTCTTTCTATTTATAAAAGTAAAGTATTCAAGTACTGTTTTTAACGAGTGGATTTGTACGAAAACTAGTAACATAAATCGCAATAGACAGGCAGGTTCGAATGCGCTCTCTAACGATGTCATTGTTTAAAATTTGGAATCCCATAAACCCGAATTAAATAGGATATGAAATAAATAAAATAAAAAACTTGCATAAGGTATCGAGAAAAAACCAAAAGAAAGAAAAGAAAATCAAAACGAACGAAAAAACACACAGATAAAAGGGGTGAAGAAATAAATGAACATGATGAATGAATAAATCTAAGTATGAATTATTCGGCGATAGAATCCTGAGCCGTCTGTAAATATTCTCTTTAATATTAAGTCGGACTAAGCCGACAGGATTGGCTGTCAGATAAGCCTTGCGGTTGAGGCAAATGTCGCCATGATGATATCTGTACTCGGGCATTATACCGTTGTGGTCAGAAACGAATGCCAGTAAATGGCGGTTTAGGCAACAAATTAAGGACTTTTGCCTTCCCATAATCATTCCGTCGTTCTCACAAAATGTCTGGCCCTTTTGGTGTCTTTCATTATTTCTCCCTTCTTCTCTCTCTCCTATCTCTCTTCTCTCTGTCTCTTTCGTTTCTTGGCTGATTGGTCTGACGGTACACATGCCATCTTGCTTTTCTGATTTTCTTTGTGATTATGCGGACGTTTAAAACCGGTTTCTTTTATGAGATTTTAATAAATAAATGTATATTTATCGTGAATCTTATTTATCATCCTATCTGAATAGAATAACTTCCTTATCTTTCAATCAATCTTTTTTTCGTAGACACATTCTCTCTTTTCAGGATTAATAATTCGTAGTTCGACTTCTCTTCTCAGTTTATACAGTCTAGTATTATACTATGATATAATACATTTATATATTTATATACATTTATATATATATAATATATAATATATATATTATAATATAAGTATATATATATATTATATATATATTGTATATATATTGTAACACGGTTTTGTTTGGAATGTGGTTTTGCCGATAATTGTTGGGAGAATAAGTGCTTTAATTGGCAGTCGTACCTAATTTTGAGAAATTAATTAATTAATAATGAATAGGCAGGATACCTATTAAATGTAGGTGGCTAAACAAAATCGAGAAAAAATCAATCTCTGTATGTACATTTCGGCCTATTAGGCCTCATCAGCAGAGCTTATAGATCGGAAAGACCCGATATTCCCAATCTCTCTTTCTCTCTTTCTCTCTTTCTTCTCTCTCTCTCTCCATTTCCTCGTTGCTCTCTCTCTCTCTCTCTCCTCTCTCTTATATGTTATAATATATATCTATGAGGAAAAATGAGTAAAGAAAAGAAATGTAAATTGGATAAAATGAATTTTAATCGATATCACAACTTAAATCGATATAACTTAACAATGTGTTTCGGTCAGTTTATGTGTGTGAAATATTTTCGCACCATACAAGAATCGACTTCATCAGAGTGAACATTTATTTTTCTGATGAAGGCCGATTCTTGTATGTGTGCGAAATATTTTCAACTACATAAACTGCGCAAACACATGTGTAAGTGATATCGATTATGTGATATCGATTAAATTCAATTTTATCCATTTACATTTCTTTTTTTTTCTTTTTTTTTACTCATTTTTCCTCATATTGTCGGATCAATTCCTTTTGCATTTTTTCTTATATATTTATATAAGTAAATATATATATATTATATATAGTAATATATAATATATATATATAAAATATATAATATAATATAATAAATATGTAAGGTTTTACATATCTATTTATTAAGGTGACAAAGGAACATTCACGAGTATATTGGTTTCATGCGATGCAATCATCAGGTGAAACATCTTACTGATGATTGCATCGCATAGAACCAATATGGTCGTGAATGTTCGTTTGTTACCTAATAAATAGATATGTAAACCTTTATATATTTATTTTTTTTATTATATTTATAACATCTATATTTTTATATTGAGCACTCTACCAATAATACTGCTTTTGGTAGGCCATTCCAGCAAAAGCTGAAACGTGAGATCTCACCTATATATCATATATATATATATAATATATTATTATGAGTGCAACTCATTTAGTGTTGACTGTTCTTAGTTGAGAGAAAGTCACACTCTTTTTTACCACTTTAAATATTTTGAAACATTGTATATTCTGACCAATAAGCCTGCTCTTTGTAAACAAGAGACGGCTTACTCGGTTTGAATATTTTAATCTATAAGGTCTTCTCTCCCTCCCTTTTTATAGGCGAAAAGAAAAGAAATTGTTCTTTTTCTTGTATTTTTATTTTCCTACTCGTCCCATTCACCTCTTTTATTTATAATCCTCGAATTTGATCTGTTTTATTTTTTCCTTTTACGCCCCCCCCTTCTATTGTAAAATACAATTTTTTTCTTCCATACAATGAATCTTTTAGGAGGTAGTTTTAAAGCACTAATAAAATTCTGTACACACAAAAAATATTATCAAAATTTACATATTTATATATATATTATATTATATATATATATATATTATATTGTGGTGTGTGTGTGTGTGTGTGTGTGTCTGTGTAAGGCATCTAAAGGATTGGTAATCAGGGATGATTCCACCTGGGATCCTGCAAAATCTACATGTATAACCATACTGTATGGTCCTGTAAGGTGCAAACATATATTCATACAAGGATTTTTAATGAATCCCTAAAGAGAGCTCGATGTATATATCAATAATTAGATTATATACATAGCAATATTTAACTTTCGAAAGAAAAAAAGATCTAGCAAACCATCATTCCGTAATAAATTTATTTCGACAAAAAGCCTAATTATCATAAACAATATTTTATCTTATTTTGTTTTTTGGAGAAGTCAGCTGAATAGGAAATTGTTTATACTTTGTATCTTTTTGTTAATTTAGAATTTCATTCATCCAATACTTGCTGTCTGGCCTAATTTTTCTGGTGAAACTGTCTTTAGGTGAATCTTTCATTTTTGTGATACTCGTCTGAAAAGGTTAGCCTCTTAGATTTAAATTAAAAAAAAAAAATAAAAACACTTTAAAAAGTTAAAAGTTCTTTTGGGCTATTGGTCGAATATCATTTATTACGGAAAGACGGACGTTTGTAAAGTTATTTTCCTTCTTTTAAGGTTTATATTATATATATATGCTCCAATATTTATATATCTATAACTCTCTCTCTCTCTCTCTCTCTTCTCTTCTCTCTCTTTTCTTATCTATCTATATATCTTTCTCTGCTCTCTCTTCACTTCTCTCTCTCTCTCTATCTCTCTTTCATCTCTCTCTCTCTCTCCTCTCTCTATCCTTCCTCTCTCTCTCAATATATATATATACTATTATATATATATTATATATAATTATATATAATATTTTTGCTTGAAGGCAATTTTACAATGCATTGATCATCATAAATTCGATATTTTTTTTAATTAAGAAATGAACTTGACAAGTGTAAATATCCGCGAATGGTTTAGCGTCGGTGTGTAAGAACATCTACAGACTGTTTTCGGTCCCGGTTTCGATTTCTGTCGAAGGAAGTCGTTAGCATATATTGCTGATAAGACTTAATAAAGTTTGAAACACATCGCATCTGATGAATCGGGAGAGTTTAGACTATTTGTTTAGGCTCCCCTGAAATAGACTATAATGCTAAATCTCTAAGTCTTTTTATTTAATTTACGTTTATATATATATTATATAGTATATATATATATATTATATATTATATATTAACCTACTTTTATTTCCGAATATCCAGTTTCCATTAATCAATCACAACCTCTTAAAAGACATTCATGGCCCTCTCAACCTACCGCAATATTCTACAACGAAAATACACGCACACTACTAAAGAAAAAAAACAAAAAAAAAACTTCAAATAATCGATGCCTTATATATCAAACAAAAAAAAAACCTACCTTAAACAAAATAAACTTTGAAATTAAGTCAACATGTTCTCACATGCTTATAATTTTCCGCCTATCCTCCTTCCACTATTCCCCTCGATCCTTTCACACACTCGTGCCACCCTCCACGACAAAAAATCTCTACTGCATGGTTCGTTCGAACTACAACCAATTGCTACCCTCCTCCTACCATTGTTACTACTACTCCCACTTCCATTCCTATGCTACTGCTCGTTTTTTTCAACGAGACCCAGAACATACCATCAGTTTCTACCTAACCTGAAGATGGCAACTTCGCGAAGCCATAGCGCTCGTAATGAAACATTTTGGTGGACTGCTACACCAGCTCCACCCTGACACCAAAAAGAGGCCACAAAATTAGAAACAGACAGGATGAAACAAAAACTAATGTCGAACAATAGAATTGTCACTAAATTATTATATATATGGTCATCCACAGACTCGTCGTGTTTCGACTTATCAAGTCTCTTCTTAGTGTGCTAGACATTTTGCAAGCTACCTACAGCCGGAATTGAAATCCGATTGGTTGGGTCCGGCACTTAACCATTAAGCTTGTTTTCACATTAAGAATGGGGAATCGGATTTTAACTATTTTAATACTACTCCACAATCTTTCTGTGTAAAGGTCGTCAACAGAGTGCTTCATTCCTTATATAGAAGAGCGTTATAATATATATATTATATAAAGTAAGTAAAAATCAACACGGGTGGGCATAATTTCGTATCCCCAGACAGCGCGGAAATTCATCCCATTTCCACTAGCATCAGATAGATTTTTTCAATTAAGTTAGGGATGCATTTTCATGTTCTCTCTTTTTTCTCTAATTTATTTTTTTTCTCCTCATTGGACTGTATGCTTGGCACTTTTGTTTGATATTCTTCTAGGTCGGCGGTGACAAAGTTTTTTTATATTTTTTTTTTAATTTGAGTATGACTTTCTGAAGTCTCCGAAAAATACTTAATCTGTTTCTTTCTTAATTAAGTTATCGGTAGTGATTACAGTTATCACTGTTGGCAGTTTAGGGCCAGTGCGTATTGTAACAGTTTTATTTGCTTTTCCTTCATGTTCCTGCGAGACATCACAGGCGTATTCTATATGAAGTTCACTTTATTAGTATCTGTCAGTTTCTCCAGATATATATTTATTCACTTTCTTTTCCTCACATCATTCTCTCTCCTCTCTTTTACACCCCTATTATATATATTATATATATATATATATATATATATATATGTATATATATATATATATATGTGTGTGTGTGTGTGTGTGCTTATTGTAAGGTCATAACTTATTTTTGAAAAAAATTAATTAGTTGCATAATTAATGAACTATTAGGTGTTGCACAAAATGTCAGGCTATAAAAACAATGGGAGATAATTAATTGAATTAGGTGTTCAAATGTAAGGCTAAACAAATGGAGAAAAGTTATGCCCGCCTAATTCATTATCATTAATTAATTTTCAAAAAATTAGCTATGACTTTCAATTAAGCACATATTCTCCCAAAAAGTGCGGCTAAGGCCATATCAAACAACATTGTTTGTTTGTTTACTTTCATATATATATATATGTGTGGAGGCGCGTTGGCATGGTAAGATCGTGGAAAATGGACTCGTTCGATTCCAGCTATGGGTTAAATAGTTTAGGCAGACTGGGCTCTTCCCCCATTGGGTAGTAAACCAGTCTAGGAGAGGGATAAACTTTGAATTCAAAATTCCTAGTCAGTCGTTGATTGGGGTTTGTGGCATTCCTTGATGCACCAATTCTTTCATATCGACTGTGCCCAAAAAGTGTGGAATGTCCACACCACAATAAACCAAATCCCTGTGTGGAGTTCATTGTGTGTATGAACCCTCAACGTCGATAATCGACGGGAGATTCCATTTATATATATATATATATATATATATATATATAATATACTTCGTCAGAGTAAATTTTTTTTTTCAAGAATTCTCCGTATTTCAACCGCTTTGATTTAAAACACAAAGTAATTTACTCTGAAGAAGGCCGTTATTCCTTGTATACTAAAAAAAAATGTAGTTTCATATTATTATTTTTTTTTATTACTTTGTATTAAAAATAATAATAGATAGAGTGCATATGTACATGTATAAACTCCGGGCCGAAATACGTGTCAGTAAAATAAGATAAAATCAATTTTATCAATTTAACATTTTCTTTCCTTTATTTTGCCTTTCAACATACCGTCGGATTCGCTTCCATTTTCAACTTACACACACACACACACACACACACATATATATATATATATAAAAGTAATTGGTAATTTGCTTGAATCATTGTTAAGTATGTTATAATAAATTAATGATTTGAAGGCAATTACAATGCGTATAAAAAAAAAAACAAAAAGATGTTATTTTTGTCTTATCGATTTCAAAGTATAAAAGTTTTATACTTTGAAATCAATAAGACAAAAATAACATCTTTAGTGTTTTTATTTTTTATACGCATTGTAATTGCCTTCAAATCATTAATATATATATATATATAATATATATATAAATATTATATATATATATATAAACTTTCTAGTATTAAAGTATCTATGTATCTATCATTAAGCTTCCAGAATTATAGTATCTATCTATCTATTTATCTATCTATCTCCGTATGGTAGTAACAAAATTATTTGTATTGATCTCACTTGTTTCTTTTCCTTTCTTCTCTCTCTTTTTACTTCACTCCCCTTATCACTACCCCTATACCCGCCATATAATATAATAATATATATATATATATATATATATATATTATTATTTTCTTTCTCCACAGTATATCTGTCTATTCATATCTGTTAGTTTATAGATAAATTTATCAATATGTGCGCACACACAAATACGCTCACACATACAACACAAACACACACACAACATAATATATATCTTATTATAATGGAGATTGTGTGTTTTTCTGTCTGTAACCGAAACTATATTCCTACTCAAGTCACAATTCTCTTAGTTATTGACATCACATTCTCCACTATTTTATTTTTATCTAAACCTCAATATTAATAAATTGTTTTACATTATTAATACTGTTAACTATGTCTACATACTAACAACATGCAATTATATTTATATATACAACAAAATAGCGCTTTACAATGTTAACGGGAAGGCTAATTTGCATATTAATATTAAAAAATCGAATTTAATAAAATTTGCTTTATATTATATTTTCTAACTGTTGGTTTATATTTAATGAATATAAGCAAAAATCTCTTCAATGAATCTTAAATGAAATCCATTAACAGAATAAAATAAGTGTCATTTATTCTTTATTCCATTTTAACTAAATACTTAAATTATAAAGATACAATGAAAGACGAGAGTGATGGAAGAGTAAGTTTCAGTTGTTCCATTTTTTTATTATACTCCTCTGTTTCAAAATCTTTTATTATACTCCCTCTGTTTCAAATCTTTTTATCTGTTTAATCTTATTTAGTTTCATTAGCCTTTCTAATTTAATACAAACATTTTATTACATTAAAATTTAAATACACTTGCACCCGGAGGGTGCATATATTGGCTTAGTTTATATACTATACCAAGCGTGTTGGTAGATCCTTGCGGAGAGAAAAAACCAGCAGAGAGTTATTGTAAAATAGACTACCAAACATCAACCAGGAAGAAAAATTAAAAAAAAAAAAAAGAAAGGACCATATATTCGTACCAACAAAAAATCATCTATTGGTACAGTATTTAGCCAAAAGAAAAAACAATTTATGTTATATATATGTATATAAATATATATATTCTTATAACCGCTAGGAGAAGCTAATCTGTAAAAAGTGCTCGATACTAAGTAGAGCCAAGTAATAAAGATAATCTACTGAGTCAGAGAACCTACTATTAGTTTCGCATAAAGCTCTTCAGGGCTAAAATCTCAGTCAGATTTTAGCCCTGAGAGCTTTATGCGAAAACTAAAGTAGGTTCGTCTGACTCAGTAGATTATCTTTATAATATATATATAATATATATATAGTTATATATACGCTTACTTTGATAGATAAGTTTCATTAAATTCTTTCACCGCAAACACAAATATGCCCCCCAACACACACGCACACACAGACACACACAAATCCAACACATACATACACGCAGAGCCACCCATATAATAATATATATATGTATATACTAGTAGTATATATATATATATAATATCTATATATATGGAGACAGAACAGAACAGAGAGAAACAGATAGAGACAGACAGATAGATTGACAGATGTATATTTATATATTACATATGAACATATATGAACATATACGCAGACATGCGCGCGTGTTGTGCGTGTGTGTGTCTGTATGTGTGTGTGTCTTTGCACGTGTGTGTATATTTATTTCATATCTGTCAGTTGTATACATAAATTCATCAATTTCTCTTCGCCCAGATACACACACACACACACACACACACATATATATATATATATATACAGAGACAGACAGACAGACAGACAGAGACAGAGTGAGAGAGAGAATCAGAGAGAGAAAGAAAGAGAGATGTATATTTGTATATGTATATAAATAGATATGAAGATACCTAGGTTTATACATGCATGTGTGTGTTGTGTGTACGTGTGTGTACGTGTGTATGTATGTGTATGTGTTTATTTCAGTAATCTATCACTGAAATGATCTGTCAGTTTATATATATATATATATATATATATATATATATATATATATATATAGTGTGTGTGTGTGTGTGTGAGAGAGAAAGAGAAGAGAGAGAGAGAGAGAGAGAATATATATATATATATATATATATATATATATATATATATATATATATAAATTGATATGAAGATACTTAGGCATATAGGCATACATGCATGTATGTGTATCTTTATTTCAGTGATCTATGGCAACGAAGTTGATTGAATCTAAATTTATATCCCCGTTTCACCGATCGCTTGTAGACGCAATTCTGTCGATTAAAGACCGAACATATTTCGGTCTCAGCATGAATTGCAATACGCATGCGCCTGAGCAAAGAAAATTGTACGTTATAAAAGCGTTTCATTTATGCGGAAATGTCTACATCTATGACAATAAATAAGAATCCCTCAATGAAATAATGATGAAGATTGTTTATCTTTCAGGTTGACAACCTTTATTGAATATCAACTAATCGATGTTTACCTTGATATTTACATTCATTGATTATTTGTAACGGCATGTCAACCTATCTAGGTTGGTTGGTTGGTTGGTTGATTCTACGGCATATCAACTATTTTGGGGTTATTTAATGCGAGGGAAAGCCCTGAATATTAAGATGCAGTGATCATTAATGACATGCCAATCCGACTAGAATTGGTTGGTTAATTAGTTGGACTTTACGGCATGCCAACCCCTGTTGGGTTATTTTATGCCGAATATATTTTTTTTAATTCTTGATAGGTAATGTTGTATACTCTCTTTATTTCTATTATTCTTTTGCTCATCTTTGGTATCGTACATTCTTCTTCTAGCGTCTGGATTTCGTCTTGGGAACTTCGTGTCTGGTCTTCCTTTGGGGATTTCTCTTTATCAGAAGCCCTGTATCATTGGTAGTTTTTAGATAATAACCCAAGACTTCGATTTGCTTTAGATCATATTTTATTTCGAAATCCTCACCAGACTACCTGCGTAGATTGAGTACGGCAGTCCGCTTAACACGACTTACCACCCTCGTGGTTTGGCCGATACTGAACTAAAACTCTCTCTCTAATCTAAACCGGAAGAGGGTCTTCTCCACCGATTCTCACGGTATCCCCCAAAAGGAGGATCAGACTGAGGTCAAGCCGAGTCACTCAATCCTTCAAGGCCTCCGGCTCCAAATTATAACAGCCATTTTGGATTCTACACTAATGGTACATAAGTGTTAGGAATCTAATAATTATGTAACAGTATTCAATTTCTTTTTAAACTCAATTAAAAAAAACAGCATTTTTAGCTCATTTTTTCTATTTAACCCATAGATTTGACCCTAACTGGTACTGGTACTACCATTCCCGATCAGGGTGGACCTGGGAGTAATTGTAATGAAAGGGTACTCCAGATTACCAAAGTAGGTTTTAACACGAGTCGACGAGTCCAATTATTACGACTCTAAACATGAGGGTAGGTCGATTCTCAACTTTTTTGGAATATCAAATTGACACAACCAGAGAAAGTTGGGTATTGGTATTGTTCGGATTATCTTCCCTTTGCCTGGAAGAGTTATCTTCCCGCTGGGTTTCCGTGCCGACCACCAGTTTTGGAGGTTTGTGGAATGTGAGCACCCCTTCATCACCATTTCTCCCTGGTCTACTCTGACCCGGAGTAGTAGTACCTGTTAGGGTCCCATCTATGGGTTAAATAGAAAAATTTATTTATAAAAAAATGTATTATCCATTAAGAATTGATTTATCTCAAAACTTTATCAGCATTAAATAACTCACTGAGGTTGATATACCGTAAAACCAAACCAAACCAAACCAAACCAAACAAAACAAGATCTTTGTCAACAAATGAGTGTCAGAATTATATTTCACGTATGTAAAGGTAGTTGGAATACATATTTACCAAACCCTCCGCACGAGTAGGATGTAACATAAGGTCAATTTCTTAAGCGGAATTTAATAAGTTTGAATTCAGAATTGTCCTTTTCCTAAGCCGATTGCCTAAACACACTCAAAGAGCCCAGTCTGTCCTATTACTTTACCAAAACCAAGATTTTGGAGGGACTTCATATTAGGCGAAATTTAAAACTAAATGCTCAAAAATTGAAGCAAATTAGAAACCTAATTTTTGGTGGCAATACTTACCAAACCAATACCCAACTTTCTCTAGTTGTGCCATTTTGATATAAAAAACAAGTTGAAAATCGAACTACCCTATTAGACCACGCGATGCTCTTCTATATAGTTCAACACTGCAACACAACACAACAGGACACTGTAAGGTGTTATCTTATTGATGTTTAAATTTGGCGCGGAAGCTGGGGATGAAATTGACAAGTTCCAAAGAACGTACCAATTCTCTTGAAGCCTCTGTAATAAAGATTTCGTTTTGACAGCACCGATGCAATAAAATCAAGCTTTTAGTGTGTGTCTGGTGGACTCCTATTTTAGTAGCAAAGATGTCAAAATACAATTTGTGTATGTGAGGTTTCTGCTTGTATATTATATTTTATATAGGATATTGGCCAGAGAGGTCAAAAACGGCTTGAATTTCTTTTTCCTTCAGAAATGAAACAAATTTCGTGTGATAACCACACCCACCCTGTCGTACACTGAAGCGCGGATGTATTAAAACAAAAATTCTTTCTCGGTTCTCTCACCGGTTTTCCGAACACGGTAGATAGACTTTTATAATATACTATTTACCAACCCCTCCCACGAGCAGGATGTGACACACTGCTTGAATATTATATTGTATATAAGCAGCCCAGTCTACTGGGGCTTTAGAATATACCATAAACCGACTGCATCTCTGCACAGGGGTAAGATTCACCCAATGGGGCCACCTGTTGACCGTGGGTAGCGAACCGTGATGCTTAAGTTTGGAATCCTGGGGCTGAGCAGTCCATAACATGCAATACCCCACTTTAGCCATTACTTAAGTAGACGGGCCATCTTTTTAATGGAAGGATGGAACTGGTGTAGCAATCCACCAAAGGTTTATTTACGAGCGCTTTCGGCATGTCTATCTGCTATCTTCAGGTGTGAAACTGATGGGATGTTTCGGTTGTCTCTTTTTTAAAACAACGAGCAGTAACGTAGGAATTGGTAGTGGGAGGTAGTAAGAATTGGTAGTGGAGGTAGTAGGAATTGGTAGTGGGTTCAAACGAATGATAGCAGTAGAGATTTTTGTAGGAGGGGGTCACAAGTTTGTGAGAATGAAAGGGGAATAGTGGAAGGGGGATAGGCGGGAAATTATAGGCATTTGAGTTCATGATGACTTGTTTCCAAGTTTATATATATATATACGGTCAATCGGCTGGTCATGTCAAGCCCCAGCACCTTTATGAATACCCCAACCCTATTACTCTTATGGCAATCCCTTTTTAGCATTTCTCTGAATGTTTGAGATGAGGCTTGATGATTAGTATTATCTGCGTTATTCGGACTATTGTCCTCATCTTTATTGTTATCTGTACAACGTTTCAGCCGATATGCACTCCGGACTTCTTTTTTCCATTGACTGATTATATCGGGTCCGTACCGATATATACTATTTCTCTGAATTTTTGAGATGAAGTTTGATGATTAGTATTATCTGCGTTATTCGGACTATTGTCCCCATCTTCATTGTTTTTTGTACAACGTTTCGGCCGATATGCCTTCCGGCCGACTTCAGGTATTTCTTGTCGGACTCGGGAACCTTCTCGGACTCGGGAACCTTCTTTTCGGACTCGGGAACCTTCTTTTCGAACTCAGGAACTTTCTTGTCGTAGTCGTGAACGTTCTTGTCGTAATCGGGAGCCATCAGGATAGATTATCTGAATAAAGGGATAGGTTCATCAGCAGAGCTATAGACAGGGCCTTCGCCATTTCAAACACATTGTTTGTTCACTTCATACTGTCGTGCTATAAGTCACCCAAAAAGTGCGATATACATATCAGTTTAAAATAAACGAGAAACTCTTGGGAAGCCTGCTAGTGTAATGGTTAGAGTGTCCGCCTCTCTGCCTAACAGGTAGGGTTCGAATCACGCTCAAAGCACTGCCCTGTCTATAGCTCTGCTGATGAGGCCTAATGGGCTGAAATGTACATACAGAGATCGACTTTTTCTTGATTTGTTTACGCTTTACATTTAAAAACCGATATGCACGCCTAATTCATTTAATTATAATTAATTAATTAACAATTTAGGTATGACTTTAATTAAGCACATAATCTCCCAAAAATTGTCGGTCTTCGCCAGTTCAAACACATTGTTTGTTCACTTCATATATATATATATATATATATATATATATATATATATATGTAAAAATGGAAAAGGAATTGAATCCGACAATATGAGGAAAAATGAGTAAAGAAAAGAAAAGTAAATGGATAAAATGAATT